>SNQJ01S0021670.1:25417-49784 GCA_010110895.2 Picea sitchensis | reverse complement strand
ATATCGTGATCGTCGGATTTCCTAACTACAAATGCATACTAAAGAAACACACTTTTACCTAACGACATATTAGACCAAGTAGATCTTAACTAACTCCTAAGTGTCTAAATATCCTAGCAGCCCTATGCCACCTACAAATTGATCCCACCCCTTTATCCACCACTACCCTTCTCCTTATCTCTCCACCCTCTCCACTCATGTGTCCCTTATCCTCCCATAATTATCCATATTTCAATCTATGGAAGGGGAGTACACCCACCACACTTCTTTACCCTTCCCCCTCACCTTCCTCACCCTCGCTCCCACTACTTACATTTTTCCTCCCTCACTTTCGTCGTATACATTTATCCCCTTTCCGCCTAACTACTCAAAATCCTTGTCATATTCTCGAACACTGACCACCCTCACTCCCTTATTCACCTCACTCCCTAACCTGTCAACCTGCTCCCGCAGACAACAAACTCACCTGCTTAATTTCTACCACCTACATATCTCCCCTTCCCCTCATCTAAAATATCAGTTGCATTCCCATACTTAACCTATTTTTGAAGTTTTCAACTTTAAAATGTGAACCAATAATAATTTTCCACATGGCACGGTACTATTTGGTGAGCTATGGAGGAATGACACATGGCATCCAATAAGAGCATTGCACATGGAAACATACAAAGAGGGACATATGACATGATCTGATTGAATGATGTGACATCAAATAAATTTCTGACATGTGGAGAAATATTATTGGATGACTCGTCATGGTGACTAGGCATGAGGTTGACGACAACAAGATTCAAAAACTATTATTTTATTCAACAATTTTCTAAGGAGGTCGAACCACTTATGCTCCATAATATTATTCTTGTGTTTCTTGCTAAGTGTATGAAACACTTAGTATTATATATCATGAATAATATAATATCCCAATTCATTTTGGATAGAATTGCAAACCAAAAATTTGAATTTTATGAAGGGAAGCGCGAAAATCAATCCAAGGGTTGAGATTTGCCCATCAATTTTGATCGACGATGGTTGAGCATTGATCTTGCCTAGGCCATAACTTGAGCTCTGGGTATCAGAATTGTGAAATATTTATACCGTTGGAAAGATATTTCAACGTAGAATATGTTGGTATAGTTTTAAAATGTTGAAAGTTGATAAATTTTTCTCAAAAATTAAAATATCAGTCAGCTGCATTTTTAATGGGTCTGTGTGACAACTCAATTTCACGAGCTCATATCTTGAGATCCGAGCGATGGATTTGGGAAAAAATTATATCGTTGTAAATATGAGATAATGAAGAGAACATATGAAGTGGTTTACATGGATTAAAATTTGGTTTTCACTTCCATAAAATTAAATTACAGTCATCCTAGTTTAATGAAAAATTAATAAAATTTTAAAAGTAAAAGTTTAATTAAAAACTTTTATTAAAAAGGGAAAGGGAACCATTTTAAATATACTTATATTAATGATCTGAGTTCATAAATTAATAATTAATAAGGAATTAAGTAAATGGAATGTTCCAAGAAAAAATGTGTACAGGAATTTCAAGAAAGGGAGAAACTCTAACTACTCAAGTAGTTACAAAATCTCTTCTTAAAAAGAGAAGAGAGGCTTCATCAAAAGGTCCAAGAATCAGTATTGTGAGAAGGGAGGGAAGATGACCAGAGGAAGAAGAAGGTAAAACCATGGATGCACAATCAAGATTCTAATCAAAAGAAAGAAATCTCCATCTTCTCCTTTCTTTCTATTATTCTACAACACTTCTCATAGCTTTATACTTGAAACTCAGAGTTGGGAACAAGCTTGAGTTGTTGAGTGTTGTTCTTATATTCTTCTAAGATATTTTATTATATGATCATGGAGTATTTGAAGTCGCATACATAGTTGTCAAATCTTTTGTAATGAAGAACATATTTCATGAATAAAACTCCACAAAGAATTGCTTCGGGGTTGATCTTGGTTCTATATTGTAACTTTGAGTTTTAAGTATGAGATATTTGAGATTGACCTATCAAATTCTCTTTTGATCTTGATACCAATACTCTTTTAAAATTATTTGAGATGATCAAATTATTCTCCCTTATTTTTCATGAAGAAGACATGGATGTATTTAAATATGATTAAGAATATTGTGTGTGATTTTGATCCCAATTTAATTCTGATGTTGATGCCCTCCTTCAATATTTTATTATTGTAAAAAGACTTTTTCTGCACATAAAGATCACATGGGATTATTGAAGAACCGTTTTTCATTTAAATCCAAGAAATAAAGATTTAGGGTTTACTTTCTAGCACTCTCCCTACTCCAAGATATTCAAAGATATATCGTTTAGCCAAAGAGGAGAACCACCTCTCTAAAAATGAAGGGGGACTAATGTCCTCATGAGGTTTTCATTTTAGTCCTGATGGATTCAAGCATCAACAATAACATATCTACAAATTTATTATGAATACACTTATTATACTTGATTATCAGATGAAACTACTGTAGAAAACCCATCCACCTGAAGTCTCGTGACTATTGTAGCTTGGTCTCTAACTGCAAATATTGTAATGGCCAATGATTTGTATGAATTATCATCTCCTTTTCCATTATGTAATTCTTCCATTTCTTTACACTTTGTACCAATGCATACAATTTCTTATCATATGTTGGGTAGTTAATCACAACTTGAGTGAAAGTCTTAGAATGATAACATATAGGTTTACCTCATTTCATCAAGACTACACCCATGGAATTGTTGGACAGTTTGTTTAGAAAGTTGCTTGTTATTTATGTCAACCCTTGGAAATTAATGTCAACCTTTAGAGAAGTCCAGAATCCCTAGAGATAGTGTTGATACTCATGGTGAGATAGTTGTCATTTATTTCAAAAAGGGTGGTTGATGTCAGCAAATGTGATGGGTGTATTTGATGAAGTCTACATGAAACCCTGGACATGTGGTCATGAGACCTGAAGTTGTTTGAGGAATAAGGACATGGAGGAAAATGTAAATGAAGATAATACACTTATAGATGGATACTCCATGTTGTGTCATTTCCAGTGATAGGACATACACCACATGCTTCATCATGGTTAGGGAGATATTCCCTCATGAAGTTGGAAGCCCAGAAGAATGGTTAAGAATCCCCTAATTGGTTACAAGTCAATTAATGAAAGGGTAAAGTGGTTGTAACAAGAAAATCAAGAATCCCTAAGAGTAAGGAAAGAGGTTACCTAGAAAAAGTATAAATACATCTCAAGGAGTCTCTCATAAGTACACACACTTACATTGAATATATATATCTTATGAGAATGTTATAGTGTAAAATTTTGGTTTGTTAGTGAATCTGACGTTAAGTTTAAAGTTACGAAGGTGAAAATGCCATAGTTGTGACAAGAAGAGCGTGGAAATCCACTATTTTTAGCAAGAACGACGTGGACATTCACGAGTTACAGCAAGAATGGAACGGACATCTGAAGTTGCAGCAAGAAGGGTGCAAATATCCATGAGTTTCATCAAGAAGGGCATGGACATCCGTGATTCTGCGACAAGAAGACACGAAATCATGAGTTGCATCAGTAAAGTCACGGATTTGTGAAAATCCCTTGAAGAAGATTCCATCTCCTATTTGTTGAAGATGATTTGTAGGAACACAGTGCTGTTGGGGTGATGATGCTTGGTCTTCTTCATGATTAAAAGGTATATTTTTTGTAATTTTTGTTGAGCTTGCATCTTAGGATGCTATAGCTTTTATGTAAGGATCTTGGAGGGACCTTTATGATACATGGTACATGGTTGCATATGATTGAGGTCATATTGATACATTCTTGAGACATATTCTTGGTACTTGGTATATGGATGTTATGGTTCATTAGATGCACATTTCATGGTACATGGTTGATGATATAGTTACCAAGATTGATGCATATTGTTATGATAACTGGTATATAGTTGAGAGTATACATTATTTGTTACATGGTATGGTATAGGTTTCCTTCTTACATCATTGATATTACATGATATGCTACAAAATTCCTTGATGATTTAGTATGGTTTTGACATACATGGATTGATAGTTGAGGTGCATGGTACATGTGGTGGTGCATGTTTGTTGCACTTGTTAAATGCAGTGTTAGTGCATGGTTGAGTACGCTTGTTAGAATCACAGTGTCGGTACATAGTTGATGCCCTTATTTGTGAGCATAGGTTTGGTACACTAGTTGATTCTTGGTGTAGATGCAGTTGATGGTTGTACATCCTTTAATTTTTATCAGTTTAGACACATATATTGTGATGGTATGTTGGTGAATTTTGGTACATTCTTGGTAGAAGCATGTGTTGGTGATGTGGACATCTAGTTGAAGTGTCCTTGGTATATGATCCATGTGAGATGAAATTGTTACAATGACAGGTTGGCATGTTACAAGTTGATGTGACGATGTGAGTAATGATGACAACAATGATATTGGTAATGATAGCAGGTAATTGATTGTGGTAGTAGGGAGTGGTCCTATGCTTATACTTTGGGAAGCAGGCGAGAAAGGAGGAAGAGGGTTTAGCCTCCCATATGATTGAGTGTTAGAGAACTCAGGGGAGTTAGACCCTAAGGAATTAGGGAGCTTGTAGCCTCCTTTTAGTTTGGAACTAGAGGAATTCAGCGGAATTTACCTTGAATTACTGTAAGGTTGAATCATAAATAGGGGGTCATAGCCTTGTTAGAATTGTAGTTGGAGAATTGATAATTTTATGGTGCTTCAATGAATGTATTCTTTGTCTTCTAGAAATCATTTTGTAGTTTTATCCCATTTGGGTTTACACACAAAAATTATGATAATACTGATTATTTGATGTGATGTTTATTATGTTTATATTCTCATGATTTGTTAAGATACAATCATACAAATTTGTTACATTGATGATATACTACTAATAAGTTTTAGGTATATATTATGGTTAAAAGTGGTAAAGTGATCATATTGATTCACCCCCCTCTCCATAAATTCCAATGGGCACATCTCTTCCATAAATTTGAATCTCAAATGGTTTTTGTAGATCTGGCAGAGCCAGTACTTCTATGGTGCTTATCTTTTCCTTCAATGTCTGAAGGAAGGATTTGAGTTTTCCCGCCCATTGAAATACTTTTTTAACACTTGTTAATTCAAGTAGAGGTGATTTTATGTATGAGAAATTAGCAATGAATTTCCTCCATTACTATACTTCTCCTAAGAAGCTCCTAAATTCAGTGGCAATAGTTGGCTTGGGCCATTTCACAATTACTTCAAACTTTGTAGGATCTATCTTTTACTCATCATTCCCTACAATGTAACCCAAATATACTAGAGACAATTTTCCAAATTCATATTTAGATAACTTGATATACAACTACTCCTTTCTTCAAGAGTTTAAAGACTTTCTTGACATGCTTTATATGATATTCACATCTTCAACTAAATATCATTATGTCATCTAAATGAACAATATTTCCAAAATCATCTATGTGAGATTAGAACACATCATTCCTTCAACTCTCATGAAATGTGTTGTGATTAATGATACATAGCTATTTAGAAAAATAGTATCGCGGAGAAACAAAATAAAAAAAATGAGGGAAATAAAATCTGAGGAGAGATCTTCAAAATACAATGAGATTTATAGATATCATTGGTTCCAGTGTGGGTTGCATCCACCAGGAGGAATTTTTAGGTCCCAACTGCTGTATCGAGGAAAATGAGGATACAAGCCTAATGACCAAGACTGTACTTCCTCTTCATTCCTCTCTGGGTCCTCTATCTCATAATACAAATATTTTTCATCATCTGTAGCCACTTGAATACGACCCTCATAAGAGGTTCTAGGAAAGAAAAACCTAACATAATTTCTATCATTAAATCTACAGTAAATTACAACATACCACTTTACAGAGTACAGAGGAGACAGATCTGAACCCCTCAGAGAGGGTAGCCCCCTCCTTCCTCCCACCTTCGGAAGAGTGTGTTCTTTGGGCTGCAAGTCTTCATGGGGTATATGAGAAGTTTTAAACCTGCAGAGTAAAGAAATGCATATAGATTCTTAAGAAATGCAAAAACTAATCAATGGCTCATACAAATAATACACAAAGATTTACACCGGAAACCCTCAACCGGGAAACCTTTCTTATATTCATTATCCTCGAGATTTGACCATTCACTATACAATATATAAAAAAAGTGGAGTTTTACATGGAATCTGAAGCCTAAATCACCATCAAGGGATTAATTTACAAATCACTAAAAATAGCAAAAAAAAGCTAAAATAACAAACCACCCGTTTATTAAGTATCTAGCACTTACACACACACATCTGAGGAATACTTGCATGCAATAATATAAAATAGGTTGAAAACAAATACTCGAATCTGGAGATAATCATCTCCACAACCCGAACAATCTCCCAGTTGAATGCAGTCTCCAACAAATCCCACTTGGTTGTTGTGTCTGGTTGGACTATATAGAAACTTCTTGGACAAGATTTATCATTAATTATGCTATTGCTTGAGATACCAAGCTGAGAAGGCAGGCAAAGAACTCATTTCTCTTTAGTTTGCTCCCTTTCATTTATGTTTGAGTTAAAATGGTGTATCTTTTTCAGCTTCAAATGTCCATCTTCAAAGATGGATCATATGAAATGGAGTACCTAGGTTGTATATTCTTAGTATTGAATGGAAGGATTTGAGTTCACTGCAGGATGTGCCTCTCTGTTGTCAGGTACAACATATTATTCTCATTAGCTACTACGTTTCCTCCAAAACTAAGCCAATAGACATCATTTCTTCTGGCATGTAACAACATACTTTGCCTTTTTTTTTGAAAGTGAAATAACCTTTTGCGGTTTTGAAATCCAACTTCGCACATTGTTCCACCTATGGTAAAACATACCTTTGTGGTGATCCTCCTTCTCTATCCCTTGCCATGCTAGTCATAATATCCATATAGAGATAGTGTGAACCTCAAAACATAATGCATTTGTAAAAGTGCCTCTCAAATGCACGAGTCACTTTACTACCTCCCGATGTTGCTACGGATTTTCATATACTTGGTCGCTCCATTGCATGTGCAATGCGCCTGGTCTTGTGAAAGCCATCACATACATCAAACTGTTGATGAATAAAGGGACCCTAGACATGTGTGGCTCTCCTCAGCAATGCAGGACACATTTTCCTTAGTTAATTTTAAATGATTGAACGAAGGTGTACTAAATGGTTTTGTGTTCTACATTACGAACCTTTTCAATCACCTTCTCTATGTACTCACTTGGAGACAATGTCAATTTGTGATTTTATGTCTCTTGTTATTCTCATACCAAAGGATTTTCTTTTCTTTACCTTTTAAATCATTCATGCTAAATGAATTAGCTAATTTATTCTTAAGAACATTTATATCCTACATAATAGACACTACAACAATCATGTCATCTACATAATATAGCTTCCATTTTCTAGCTTTTTTAAAATAAACACAATGATCGAGAATGACATCTATTATAACCACTGTTTTTCATCAAACTGTCAAACTTCAAATACTTCCCTTGGAGCTTTTCACTGGGCCTTCACAATCTTGTCTTCCAGCTTCACATACCAAATTATCCTTTCCTTTGACCTCATGCCCATGTGGTTTGTGCATGTAAAATCTTGCTCCAAGTCCCCATGGAGAAAGTTGTTTTACATCTAATTGTTCGAGATGAAAGAAATATTTTACTGCTTACGAGACTCAAAATCCTAATTGAATTCATTTTAACAATAGGATAAAATGTTTAAATCAAAATCCCTATACCTTTATTTTGTGTGAAACCCCTTTACAACAAGTCCTAGTGTTTATCACACCACATTTTCTCCTCCATCTTCTTCTTCAACCCTTCAAGCCATTTATTACACTTGATACTCTTTTCCACTATGATGGAACCAAGTCCCAAGTTTGATTATTTAACAAGGAATCCATTTCCTCCTTCGTACCTTCCTTCCTTTTGGTGTCTACTTGCATTTTGCCTCTTCATAACATTACGGTTCACCAAAATGGATCAACGATAAATAATACAATGAAGGAGAGTATCATTAGAGGGTCTTAACTTTGGTAGATCTTCCTAACTACACTTGGGAGTTTAAAGATGCGTGTTTTTCTTGTTGTTGTACATTTGATTTTTTGGTTCCTTTAGATTTCTTTTCAATGATCTCATCAAAACTGTGTATTCTTGTTTTCCTTTTTGTTTCTTTCCATGGCTGATCTTTGTACATGACCTTCTCATTGAATATGACATCTCTACTCCTAATGATTTTTTTTATTATTTTTCGCAATCCCATAAGAGATAACAAAAAGAATTAACATAAATCCAATAAGGTACACTTCTTGGATTTTACTCAAACTTTGTTCTATTTTCTTTGTCGATATGGACAAATGCTTCATTAGAAGTCTTCAAAAATAATAGTTGCACTTTTTTGTCCATTCCTCCCTCTGGGAATTGTACCATCCAAGAGATTCGAGATCCTGTTATTAAGTAAGCAGAAATATCTATATCTTCCCATAATTGAGGCTCCAATATGCAATCTCATACTCCTTTTGCATGCTCCATGGTGATTTTCATGTTCATCCTTTTCTAACACACCATTTTCTTGAGGAGCTCCTAGAATTATTTTCTCTCTACGAATCCCAAGGTATGAACAATAATCATAAAACTCCTTGATGAAATATTCACCTCATATCGTCAGTACTTCAGCTTTGGTATTCCATTTCTCAACCAAAGCTTTCCATTTCTGAAATTATAAAAACTTATCTATTTTTTGTCAAATCCAGTAAAACCCAAGTTTCTAGTTGCATCATCAATAAAAGTAACATATTATTAAAGAGGCCACCAAAGAGATATTTGAGTTGGTCCCCAATGCATATCAACAGCACTCAAGATCTAACCTTTTCCCTCTTCTTTTATTTGGAAGCTTCGTCAATCTAAGATCTCTTGTTTTCCATAAACACGATGTTCACTGAAATCCAAATCAATTTATTTAAGATGTAGAAAAAAATTTCTTTTGTGAGTATCTGCATCCCTCTTTCCCTCATGTATCCAAGCCTATGATGCCCATACAGTGTTGTATCCACTCCTATAGAAGATAAAGAGAATGCGACGGTCCAATTTCCCGATTACGCCATTACAATGTACCTACCTTCTCTACTTTGCTATCACCGATGATCCTTTGATGATGTACGTCTTATCACATGAAATATGGATATGAAACCTTCAATTTCCAAATTCCATGTTGAAATTAAACTTTTCCTTATATCTAGAACATGTCGTGCCTCTTTCAAAACCATTGGTTTCCATTTTATTTCTTTATTTTTACCTTTCCATTCCAAAAATTTTGCATGGAGCATCATCACCAAAATGACTTTGTCCAGAATCACCTTAGACATCAATCAAGAAAAATTTCAACCTGGGTTGTGGCATGAATTGAAGCTCCTGAATATACTACCCGAGACTTAGAAATATTGTCTACAAAAAATACTACAGAAGCATCTGTGCATCCTGATACATTTGCTTCGTCTTTTCTCACTCTCCTTGTTGCATCCATCTCTTCTGCAGGCTCTGATGCTTCTTCCAGATGTCCTTCTTCCCCTGATTCAACACTCCTATATTTTAGAAGTCTGGTTTAGGATCTACCCTTCCTAAATTCTTGGGGTTCCCTAGGCCCTTTCTCTATCCTTGTCTTCCCCTTCTCTCAAAGCTGACCAGCATGATACGATGTCTCACATGAACGCCGTCTGCATTTCCCCATAGGGATACAACACCTACAACAACGTATCCAAGTGCAAGTATTTGAACTAGACGAGTTACTTGACCATGACCAAGCCTAATTCCCTCTTTATAGCAAAATGAGCACAAGATTATGAGATCCCCTAACCTCATCATCAAGTCCCACCTTCTAGAAGTGGATTGATTAGTAGCAGTATTAAATTCATTTAAATGATGCCCAAGCAGGACCCTGCCTGACATCATATTAGAAAATAATCTCTTCATTAGAAATACCTTTTTGAATGCCGAGGGTTTTTCATAAAATTTAGACAAATCCATCCATCAAACCCTTTGTTGTCTTTCTTTTTGAAATATTGAAAGCCGGTGATGTTTACGGGCCCAACCATATGGATTCCTAGGCGTTTCTTTCAAGAATGTCTATTCTTCATCCTTCTATAGTCATATTTTTTTATTCCTCCCAATGGTAGAAATAGATCCTTGATATAAATAATATTACATCTGCATCTTCCATATTTGGTAGTTTTGTCCGTTAAATTTTCAGCCTAAGTTTCAATCTTCAACATTTCTCCCTCGAACCGAGAACCCTCTTTTCTTGTGTAGGACCCTTTAAGCTCGATACGAGTTATTTAAAAAGCGATGCTCAGCGGAGGAGAGAAATAAAAATAAAACAAATAATGAAATAAAATCTGAAGATCTGAGAATACAAGCTAGAACCTGAGGATATATGGTTCACCCAGGTGTAGATAGATCCTGAAAGAAATTAATAAGTCCTTACTTTGTGTATCCATCAGAATGAAGGGATTGCTCTAAAAACCCAGTGTAACTTCCTCTGCTTTCTCTATCCTGTATCCTATCTCATACAATATTAGGTTATCGTCCTTAGCTAATGCATTTCCCTCCCGCAAAGAGGTTGCCTTCTGAAACCCAACAAAGTTTCCTAAGTTGGATCGCTGGCCCATACCAATGAGCAAGTCCAGTTTATAATGAAATTACAATACTTTTACAAGGAAATTTTTAATTCAGGGGCTTCGCCCCCATTAAGAGACTCGCTTACCCAGGACCCATGAGGGAGTAGCTTACCTAACTCCGCATGGAAGAGTGTACAATCTTCTAGGGTGTAAAATCCCTCATGGGCTATAAACCTCTTTGAAAATAGAGATCTCGTATCTATAGAGATCAATGGAACTCCCACAACCAACATAGCCGATGGAATAACCAACCATTTGAATAAGCGCTAGCAGTGTAGAAGATCTTCCATATGCTTAATCCTTTTGCAATTTTGATATGGTAACCCTTATAAAAGTTCAACTTAGTAAGAATACACAACATTATTTAACTAATATAATAGATCATCTATTATGGAAGAGGATAATGATTATTTACTATAATCTTGTTCAAAGCCCTGAAAACAAAACACATACACCATGTACGATCTTTCTTGGAACTAATATAATAGGAGGATCACACTGAGAGGAGCTTGGCCTAATGATTCATTTATCAAGCAACTCTTGAACTTACTTCTTGATTTCATTTTTCCCATTCATTGGTACATTTCAATGTTGGAGAGACATGCGATGAAAATGTATTTCATGTTCAACCTCCTTTTAGGAGGAAACCACATGAGTTTACGAAACAATTCATCATAATTAGATATGATGTTTATCAAGTCATGTTTATGATTTGGATCACAACTTTCTAAAGTATCTGTAATATTAGATCTTTTTGTTTCCGCTATCATGAGAAAAAAAGTTTTACTTGTGCTCACAAGTCTCTTTATTTTCCCTATGCTCACTAAATAAAAATAATTTTTGATGCGATGAGCTATGGAAAAATATTCTACCCCATCCTTAAGAAGGTTATATTTGTTCTCTTCTCGATAGAACAGAACTCTCATGTCAAATAGATATGGACTCACATGAGAATAAAATCACCTAAATGTCAAGAGGCAACACATCTAACTCAACCTCGTCAATGAACTTAGTTGTAATTGAAAACTTAATCTTACACTGCTTTGTTACCTACAACTTAGCATCGTAACACACTTAAACTAATGGATATGGCTTTTTGTGATGTGTCGTCTTCAATCCCAGCTTCGCCAAAATTTCTTCAGATATTAGATTAGCTTTATATCCACTGTTGAATAAATTATCTACCTTTGTATGCTTGACTATAACTCTAACATGAAAAACCTCACTCCTTTTCGCCAGTCAATATCACTTTCCATCTTGGTAGATTGAAATAAAGAATTTGAATTGATAGATGATATACCTTTTCTTCCTATGGCCACGATCTTGGATTCATCTCCGAAATATGACCCAAGATATTGATGAGCTAATGAAACAATCTTTTTCTTCCCTTTATCGCAGATTTGTTTTAGTGATCTGGATTAACTTTATTCCTGTGATTCCTCAGCGTGCTCTCTTACAAGTAGAACAGTAACAGGTATTCCCTCAACTTTCTTCACTATGGATGACTTCTTACTCTTCCATTTATCATTTCTTCTTGTACTTGAATGGATTCTTATCTTGGCTCATATTCTTACCCTTACTAGCCTCTATATATGTCTTTACTGACACCTTATCAATTTTAGTAAGTTTAAACATTATAATAGTGTGAGGAAGATATGAATGCACACCTCATATTACAGAAACCATCTTATGTCGTCGAAATCTCTTTCCAATTTAGGACTTATAACTTGCAAGTTTTCCTTTAACAAGTTTGATTTTTTCTCTAGTAAGCACATAAACTTGATCCAAAAAATGCGTAAATGTTTATAATTTTAAATACA
The DNA here is from genome assembly GCA_010110895.2 of Picea sitchensis. NCBI lineage: Eukaryota > Viridiplantae > Streptophyta > Pinopsida > Pinales > Pinaceae > Picea > Picea sitchensis. Next base: position 37,235 of record SNQJ01S0021670.1, on the reverse strand, counting down.
CGCCGGCAATCTCGTGATCCTTGAAATCCGTCGTCCGGCTTTACTATTTTCAAATTGCATGTGAAGTACTTATCTAACCAAATATACTTTAATAATAAATAAATTGAAAATAATTGAACTTGAAATAAACGCTTTTATATGTTTCTCAAATGCATAAAACATAGTTCATCATTGAATTCCTAGTGAAAAAAGTGTGCAAATTTGATTTAAAATACTTGAAATTATGTCAAAGTACCCCTCAACACACTTTCTGATTGTAATATCCAAGGCACTGTGCCGCCAGGCATGAATTATGAGTCCACTCCAGCATTAATTAATTATTTCCATAGCCTTCGGTCATGCACGATCAAATAGGTCGTGCCCCTAATTAAATCTTGAAATTTAAGGTTGACAATAAATACAAATTAGTTGGGTTGTTTAAACAAATCCACACTTTGGTCAGATTCGGATTAAACAATATATATGTATATAATTGGTGTGGGTTCAAACCCACTAACTTACCATATATTCATTCTTTTATTTATTTTAATATAACATAAGGAGTTATAAATAACTGTATACGCAATATAATATATAGCTGCTTCTGGAGCTTATATTCCATAGTTCGATACATATGGCTATAACTCTTGCACAAACTTTGTTGATAGCCCTGTGTTTTAGTGGAACAATTATATGGTATGGCCACAGACTAAGGGATAAAGAGATTCGAGAGTTATCCCACCCCATTTACTTCGATCTTAAATGAACCTTTACATTAATTTATATATATTGTTTAACCATATGGAGTTAAGAACTATTGTATTGGCATGTTGGTAATGGGGGCTATGTTAAGGCTTATGGAGGTTATAAAGGAGTGCGATGGATTCAATATCAATCGACTCCATAAATCTTAATACATATTAACCAATATTGAACAATGGGAGGCTTCCACATGGAAACATCTCATTGCCTCTCCTTACCACATGTCATTGATTTGGACCACTTGTCAACCAGCGATTGATCTACTTGTGTTGTACCTTGCCTAGTCACCTTTCAATAAATATGTGTCAGGTTTCACCCTTATGGTACGTGACCGGTGTCATATTTTACTTTTCCTTTGATCTTTGATGGTTTGACCATCACTTTGACCACTCACCGCGTTTTCATCCGTTATTTTGAGATAATATTCATTGTTGGAAATATAACATTCAGTACCACTACATTGATAGAAATTTTGTTATTAAACTTGTTGACCACTCCGCCGCGTTTTCATACAGTGTACGAATAATATTTACGTTGTTGGAAATATAACGTCAAGCACTACACATTGATGAAATTTTTGAGAAAATTTCATACGAATTATTTTTGAGGCAATATTTACGTTGTTGGAAATATAACGTCAAGCACTACACATTGATGAAATTTTTGAGAAAATTTGAAATATTTGAATTTTGATAAATTATGAGCCATTTTGAACCTCTATGGATGTTCTGGATCTTTTCGGGCCTCTGGGACCATTCCTAGATCCTCTTGGACCATCTATCCACATTACCATTATCAAGTATTATCTTTCTAAAGTCAATCCATGTGATTTATGTATAGTGAGGCCCAAGCCATATAAAATGAGATTTGTTTGTGATTTCCTCTCATAATGGGTGTTATTGATATAATCCTTAGATTAGTTATGTCCCATGGTTCTCCATTGTACTTATCAAAACAAAAATTAGCATACATGTAGGGAGTTTGGGTGATTTTGATCCAAGACTATAAAAACAATTTGAATAGTCCCAAGAGCTCCAAGATCAATGAAAGTGTGGGGAAAACAACATACATAGGAAATAAAAATGCTTTCCTCTTTGTTTCCAACTTGTTGAAATCACACAAGGCACTAGATAAAGAGAATACATCGACTATAAAGCAAGGAAAGTGGAAATAAAATTAAAAAATACAAAATGAAATGTTAAGACATAATCAAAGAGATTTTAAAAATCATAATGAAAGTGTATACCTTTTGATCATATTAAAATGAATATGACTTGGGTGAATGAAAACCTTTTTAGGTGAAACTAAAAGGGTTTACAACTAAAAATAACACTTGAGATACGCTCAAATGGTTCTTTTAGCCTAGAAATGCTCATAATTAGCAAAATCTAGAAGTCCTCTAATGCATGGAAGGTTAGAGGTTTAGTATCTCAATCAACAACAAGAGTGGGTCTTCATTGGGATTCTGATACCGTGATGTCATGTTCGATGTTTAATAAATAGGGTTATCCAAATAAGATGAACAAGTCAGTATTACCTCCCACACAAATGGATCAAAGATCAATACACTAATTGATTTGTGTTTAAAACCATCAAATAGGAACACAATACACAATAGTGATCCAATGCTCTTAGTTGATGTAATATATTAATGCAAAAGAAAAATAATTTATGTATGATTTTCTCGTAAACAATCATTAGCAAATGATTATCCATGTCCTTTAAATAAAAATTATGGACCAATTAAATGTCAAACCACAAATCAATATAATCATTATTATTAAGTAAAAAAATAATCATCTAATCACTTTATATTTAAAACATAATCATGTCTTACATAATTACAATATATATTAAAGAAATACATTTTGCCCAAAAATAAAAGAAAAATTATTTTACCTAACCCTTAACTATCTCAATATCATTATTAAATATTTTTTCATTTATTTCTAAATCTAACTTAAAGCATAACTAAAAAGTTATACACTTACACCACAGTAGTATTGTTGTGGATTGAGAATTTCTTCAAATGATTATTGATGGTTCGTGTGATTTCGGTAGTGGTAATGCCATGCAACACTATCCTAATCACTATTCATGATTCAAATCATTATTGATGGTGCATGTGATTTGGCTAGTGGCAATGGATCCTAATCACTATTCATGTTAGAAGTAGAAAGTGGGTGAACTAGAAATTTCCTCACGTTGTTGTCTTACCAAGATAAGAACACTTCTCAAGGACAACGTTGAGTAAATAAAGGTATAACACTTCTCAAGGACAACGTTGAGTAGTTTATCTTCTTTTCGAAGGGAATCAAGTGGAAGTGGATTTTATGTTATTGGTGTTCATTTAATGATTTTAGCAATTTTTTATTGGTTTTAAAAATTGTCATTAATTTAATTTAACATTAATTTAACATTAATATTAAAAAGTAAAGTAATGAGTGTCTCTTAAATTTAATTTTGATATTATATAAATTTAATATTATATAGAAATGCCTTTAACATTTTATAGCAATTTCGTTAATTTATGGGATTTCATTAAAAATACATTAATTCATTTTAAAATTATTTGTATCTAAATCATTCATAATACAAAGATAATTTTTTTAATTTTGATATTATATAAATTTAATATTATATAGAAATGCCTTTAACATTTTATAGCAATTTCGTTAATTTATGGGATTTCATTAAAAATACATCAATTCATTTTAAAATTATTTGTATCTAAATCATTCATAATACAAAGATAATTTTTTATTATATTTTGACTTTTACTTTGGTGAAATTAAACTAGGTTTTATAACAAACTAGTGTTAGAATTGAGAATTGAGGTAGTTTTTCATTAAAATTTATCCACTTCGATTTAAATTGGAGTTGTTTATTGTATTGAAAGGTGCACAAAAATAACCTTTAGTCCATAAAAAAGAATTTTTAGTGCATAATTTTTTTTTTAATTTTATATTAATTTTATATAAAAGGAATATAAAGTAATTGAAAGTAAAAAAAAAATATTTTATTAATAAATTTTATTTACTTGTTAGTGTGAGGGAAATGTGTAATTTCTTCAATGGTTAATATGGAGTTGAAAAGTGACATTTAAAAATATATTAATATTAGAAGAAATTTTGTTGAATAAAACTGTGTGAGTGGTTTAAACATTCAAAGTTTTGAGTGCACACTCCACTCATCATGAGGGACATAAGAAGTTATTGTGATAGGAAAATAATGTTGGTAGTCATTATTGGATATGGAAAAAAAAATATTAAAATAACAAATTAATTTAATTTAATGGAAATAGTCCACTTAAGATAAAAAACAATGGATTGAAATGGTCAAAGTAATGAAATAATAAATTAAAAGAGGTGGTATTTGATATTAAGGTTATGAGGGATACTCAAATAGGAGGTAAAAGCTAATGGGTAGAATGAAAAAATAAATAAAATTGGAGATTTAAAAGTTAAGGTAAAGATAGAGAGAAATTGCTTATGGATAAAATAATAACAACAACATATAGGAAGAAATTATTTAAAAAGTTAGTAAATGGTAAAATTTAAAAATTATATTAGAAAATCATTAAATAATTATGTTTTTGAGGGGAAGGTAGAGAAAAATATGATGATGTTGATATTGAAAAGAATGATGATTAAAGAGATGAAAGTTTGATGGAGGGATGATGGTAAGATTAAAGGAAATCATTAAATAAGGGGGTGAGATTATGAAAAAGAATTTGTGAGCTAAATAGGGATTAAGACAAAAATATAATTTGGATAAATCAAGTACGTTAACCTGTGAAACCAATGTGTAAAGTGGAAATTGAAGTGAAGAAGACGTGGAGAAAGGAGATGGATGTGAGGAAGATCAGTGGATCGGCATGAATGTCAGAAAATGGGATGAAACCTATTTATCAAGGTGATGAATGGTGGGCTTTGAGGATTGGCTAAGCTTGTATCCATATTCACGATTATAGTTATTAGAACGTTTCTCGATTTCAAGGGCTTCCAAAATGAGATGTTGGGAGTAATGAGGAGAAGAGGCTGAAATTCTTTTTTGGTCAAAGAAACTAATGTGCTTGGATGTGGAAGAGTGTTTTTCCATAGTTGATTTAGATATTCGGTTATGGGTGGTATCAGCTATATGCTCTTTAATCCTGGCATTAAATTTTCTACCAATTTGACCTATGTAGTACTTCCCACGGGAGCACAGAATTTTGTAAACACCTTGTCCAAGCATCGGGTCAAATTGTTCTTAAGTTGTTCTAAAATATTGCTTAAGGGTTTGGTAGGGTTTGAACACATTTTTTATGTTCTTCTTGGCTAGAAGTTTGGTGATATGATCTGTGGTGCCCTGGATGTAAGGAAGAGATAGGAGAGCATGAGGAGGGGTAGAGGTTGAGGAGGTTTTTGGTTTAGAATTTTTGGTAGAGAAGAAATCTCGATTGATTTGAGAGATAGAGTACCCAGTTTATAGAATGGTTTTGGTTAAATGGACCTTTTCTTCTGCAAGGAATTGGGGGTGAGAAATGTAGATGTCATGATTAATCAAGGTATTCAAGAAAATGGATTTTTTATCTAGGTGATGATGGGAACTGGAATTAAGGTATCTATCCATGTGATTTTTCTTCCTTTAGACTTGGTGAGTGAGGGAGGCATCAAGAAGATGAGAGATGAGAACATMTGGAAAGGGGAGAGAGTTGTCCTTTTTTTTTTCCATAGTGAATTGGATGTGGGGGGAAATGCTATTAATTTGATTGAAGAACAAGTTCAGKTTGTCCTGGCCATGAGGCCAGATGACAAATGTGTCATCTACCAATCAAAACCAATGACACAACATTGGACCATGAGCTTGATCTCCCCACCTTATCCAAGAATGCTATATCCTCTATCACCCTTGATAATCACTCAACATATAAGTATTCCAGTCTTTCACCATTATGTGAGCCTTCCTCTCCATCCCAGCGAAATGAAAATAACTTTAACCCTAATCAGCTTCACCAAAAAAAGGTGCAACATTCTCCCTTTAAGTTTTATAATTCTCTCTCCCTTGATTTTCCTTCTTCGGAAGACTAAGTGACCTCTAAACATATCATTATCTCTTATCCCTCACCTCTTTTTAGGCCCAATATGGTTATAAATTTATCTTCCATTTCCTTGGACCCACGCACCCTCCAACTTCTAGAAAAAGGGTTTAATTTTTCCCTTTCCCCCAAGTGTATCCCTATGAAGGACATTACTTTCTCCATTGAATCCATTACCCCCAACCTTCTAGCTCATTGATCCAGATTTGAATCCACGAGCTTGATGGGGCTTAGAAAGGCCTAAAACTAAAATTTCTCAAACTGGCTTCAAAACAGACATATACGTAGGCCTCGTTGATACGAACCCAACGTAACTTGAACGGGTGATCTGTTCGTTTTTCCAAACATGCAAAAAATGTTGATTGTACGGTCCATACAGTGCCACGTGGAAGTTAACTGTACAGGCCATACGACTGTATAGATGACATGATAGGCACATTCATTTGTGATGTGGCAGCTTCTTGAGGTGACATGTGGCAGGGTGACTAGGCATACGAACAGGTGACATGGACAGGTACAAGCGACCAATCAGCGAGTGACACGGGTCACCCTCCCAGTGGTGAAACTTGGCATGGATGACGTGGCAGGCCCATAAAATCCATATGAAATGTGTAAATAGTGTGGCAGGTACGACACGTGACAGTGACATGGAAGGTATGACACGTGGTAGTGGTCGATGATAGGGAAGACAACTAGACCAATGAGCAGTAGACACATGGCAGGTGTTGACATGGTTGGTACATGTGGCAGAGCAGAACAAATGGTATGTTGACATTTAGTAGCTAGCTGGTGTAAGGTACAGTTACACGTGGCACCCTATTATTGGTTTGTGGTTTATTGCAAAAATTTAACGAGTTATGGGGTTCAACCCCGAGACCTCACCACTAGGCTACACCTTCGTAGGGGTCAGGCTAGCCAGCCCTCTCGCACCATGGTTCTTAACACATATCATTTCCACTTTGTTTTAAAGTGATGTGTAGTATGAAATGGAAGAAAACTACGCTGGGGCCTAGCCCCCAGCCCCTGGCACGCAACATAGAACTCGTCCACAAGACCACAGTTATAAACAGTTGGTGCGAAATATGATAAGGCATAGCCCCTGATTTTTCATATTTGTGTATATGACCTGGATCCTGGTTAACAGTTTAGCACAATTGGTTATGGGGTTAGCCCTGGTCAATCGGGCTAGCCCATCGACCAGGGGCTTAACCATCGGGCTAATCCTTTGAGATATTTCATTGTGGGCACATGGTGTCCAGGACCTGGCCACATGGGCCACACATGGAACAAGGAGCTGGAGTCTTGGGGGGTTGTACCAATAGTGAGCACGCAGAGGTAAAGGGACCAGGCCACATGGCCTACAATGCATCCAATGGCCGAGCACTAAGGGGGCCAAACAACCCATCACCTGGCGCAAGGACACATGGGTCGCGTCCATAGGACCATGGGTGCATGATCAAGGGGGATGCACCATATTTTTGGAATAAAGTGGGTTTTTCACTTTATATTAGTGATTTTAATGGATTTTTATGCAGATTTGAGAGATTTTGGCCATTATTGGGAGATATTGGGCTCTTTTTTAGGCTAGATCTTGGGAGGAAGTTGGGAAATGGTTACCAAATTCAGATCTATATMAACCAAGCCTTCTTGAGGCCATGGATATATCAGTGGTGGTTCATAACAGGTTTATGTTGCYGAATTGTTGAGCCAAAGGTCATTGTTATGCAGGGAAGCTATTGAGGAGYGCACCTTTACGGGCCATTTCTGGGAGCCTCGTTCATCTGATTTGGATGCCGTCAGTTTTGATGGGTTCATGAGATCTGGTAGAATATGAACAGATCATTTTTGTAACCTTTTGTAACTATCATTATGTTCTTGTAAAGTTCCGAACATAAATATGAAAATCCCACTAAGATAAGCCCTGGAGACGTAGGCGAGATTGTCGAACTCCGTTATCACATTTGTGTTATGATTTGTTGTTGTTTTATTCTTCATTTTAGTTGTGTACATGTTTATATGGTTTTTATATCTTCTCATATATTCTTCCTCTTTCTTTAAGCTTCCTAATTGGTTAATCAACACATGCTTGATAACTCAACCATAATCATGTAAAAGATATTTTCGGATCACTCATGAAGCTGAAGAAATCAGGTAAGAATGTAGACAAATCCTTCATCATTACAGGCCTCCTAAACCTAACCTTTCCAAAGAACAATGTGAATCTATTTGTTCACTTAACAACAACCCTAACATCCTTGTGCTCAAATTCAACAAAGGAAACATTATTGTCATTATGAATTTCGTTGATTATGAATCCAAAATTATCGACCTAATTTATTCCTCCACTTATAAAACTCTCCCCAAAAACCCAATTAATACCATTACCACCATGGTCACCAAATTCATAAAATCTTATTTCCTAGACCACAACATACAAAAACATATCATTACTCATAACCCCCAAACCCCAAGGATGGAAAACCCAAAATACATAAAAAATATATATTCATCTCCGACCTATAGTAAGCGCCATAGGATCCCCCACCCATTCCCTCACTCGTTTTATCGTCGAGAAGCTTCCATCCTTTATTAAATATTCTACGGACTTCATTTTTAAAACCAAACATTTTCACCTTAATAATGATGAATTGATGGTCATCTTTGATGTCATTTCTCTATTCACCAAAATTATGGTCTGAGAAGCCCTGAACATGATCTCTAATTTGGTATACCCCAAAAATCTTAACATAATAAAAATATGCCTCTCTTCTACCTTATTTACCTTCAAATGGGTTTGTTATGAAAAAATTGAAGGTACAACCATGGGCTCTTCCTTATCCCCAGTAGTGGCTAATATATCTATGGAACAATTCGAGAATTTATCCTTAAGTATTTTCTATATCAAACCTAAATGTTGGTTTTGATTTGTACATGACATGTTTGTTATCTGGCCCCATGGCCAGGCCTACCTAAACTTGTTTTTAAATCACCTTAATATCCTTTCCCCCCACATCCAATACAATATGGAAACCAAAAGGAAAACTCTCGATCCCCTTTCTAGATGTTTTGGTCTCTCATCTTCTTGATGGATCCCTCACTCACCAAGTCTATAGGAATAAAACCCATATGAATAGATACCTTAATGTCAGTTCCGATCATCATCTAGCTCAAAAATAAAATACATCGGATACCTTGATTTCTCATTCCATATACATTTCTCCCCCACAATTCCTCGCAGAAGAAAAGGCCCATTTAACCAAAACCCTATATCGAATGGGTACTCTATATCTCAAATCAACCGATATTTTTGCTACTCCAGTAATGCTAAACCAAAAACCTCCTCAACCTATACCCCTCCTCGTTCCCTCCTGTCTCTTCCTTACATATAAGGCACTACATATCATATCGCCAAAGTTTTATCCAAGAAGAACATAAAAATTGTGTTCAAACCCTGTCAAACCCTTAAGCAACATTTTAGAATTGTTAAGACAAATCCGACCCGACGCTTGGCCAAGGTATTTACAAAATTCCTTGCTCCTATAAGAAGTCTTATATAGGTCAAACTGGTAGAACCTGTAACGACTCTTTCCATCCCAATTTTTTTTAAGTTCCATCAACAAAAATATATTTGTATGGCTATAATTAGGATTTTAACTATGTAATTTTGTTTAAATTATTGTCGCATATGGCTATTTAACGCTATTTGTATCATTTTCATGGTGTTACCATGATAGGTACTCGCACAAAGGTGCTTGCACTAGTAGTCACCATCAAATGGGACTTATTCTCTTCACAAGTATAAAAGTGTTAGTATCCTTTTTATTGAATTATTTATAACTTACCACATTAAGTTTGGATTATATTCACCATGTGATCATATAACACTTTGAATTAGTTCGGTATCCTTTTTATTGAAGTATTTATAACTTACCACATTAAGTTTGGATTATATTCACCATGTGATCATATAACACTTTGAATTAGTTCGTCGTTTATATTTTCATTTAATGTTATTCAAAGACTAGACTATAATTCCTTAAGTTGGAGAAATCTCATGATATTTATGTTATTATTTTATCCTTATACAACTCTATATTGACTTGTGATTCACCCACTATCCTAGAATTTGTTCTTGAAAACAAATATTTAACCTAACTCATACATACCCATTTATTAATTATGATTCCATGCATGGCTCTTGCCTTAGAGTCTTAGGGACTTGATGTAATTACAAATAGTTTTATTGCCATGCAATAGCCACCTATGTCTACACATGCATACCTCAACCACACATTAATTATTCCATACCAACACTAATTTAACTTCTAGTTTAACCAATGTTTAATCTGGGTTGGCATCAATGCAAAGTTGAGGGAACAAAGAGATGAGATCTCGGCCAAGCCTGACACCATTAAACTCCCAATTGTCTCACCTGACAATACTATCAAGATTTTATTATTGCATGGGAATCCAAGACCTTTCTCTATCTCTTGTTTAATGCATTAGTTTAAAAAGGTTTGAATGTAGAGCCAAAGGATCTATTTTCTCTCTGGTCGAGGGTTTATTCATTATTATCTTACAGTTATAGATCACTTCATGCTCAAGCCAGAAGGAATCCATGGTTCAAAGCTAATAATTTGTTCCAATGCTTCGATGGTTATTAGGTTATAACTTATAGGTTTTCTTTTTTCTATTTAATCCCATCTTCTAACAAATTCATTCAATGTTGTGGTTTTATCACAAGTATCCTATGAGTTTTGTATGGTAGCTTGACAAACCATCGAACTGTATTCATTGTCGAACGGATGACTAGCAAAGTAAATGGGTAACATTTATTTTTCAATGGACCTAGTTTTCCTCTTGAGGAAATATGTTATGGTTCTCATTAAGTTTTAAATGATTTATTGTTATGCCTTTGTTCACAGGAAATTACAAATTTTGGCCAAATGGCATGCTTAGAACCAAACAGTATGTTCATCACCCACCTACTTACTATAGAGTTCCTGAGATACCTGCATAGAATATCTAGCTAGCAATAAAACACACACATCTTGCAAATGGTTTGAAGAGAAGACAAAAAATTGGAGGGAAGAATGAAAAGAATTTCTATTATGTCTATGAGAGAATGTTACAATACAAGTGATATGTTTTGTATCACACAACAAACTCCCCATAGTCCCTAGATAATGCACATTAGGAGTGTTCTAGAGAGATGTGACACACACTGGTAGTCATTCGAGTCAATTGCCACCCATTCCTAGTTAATTGGTCATGCGTTCATCAGTTAACTAGCCAAACTGGAGTGAAATGAGGAGGATATCACTCACACATGTGGAATTTTCCTTACCGGTGATGATCCCAATGAAAGCATGCATTACTAGTTATGATCCTGAGGTTATCATGCAATACTTAGTGATAAATTCAAGGTTGACATCCAACACTTCACTCAACTAGTCAAACTGAATGGTAACTGAGAATTGACTAGCGGGTATATGGTACCCTTGTCTAGGGGAGAATATCCTCAATGAGGGGAGAATATATCAAACTATGGTACCCTCAACATAGAGAAATAAACTTAGGAAAAGAAAATGAAAGGAAAATCTTAGGTGTATGTAATATATCCAACACCCCCTTGAACACTACTAGGGAGTATACATAATGGATGGGTCCCAAAAACAGAGGCCATATTAGGTACCCATGAACAATGAAACTAATGAACTCTAAAATAAAGTGAGGGAAGAGGGAAAACCTCATGGGAAACCCCCCCCCAAAAAAAAAAAATTATCAAAAAAAGAGAAAGGCAGTTGCTAGGAAATTGTTTCCTTCACTCCAAGATGATTTCACAACATATGGAATTTTTTCTCAGTTCAAGTATTGGAAAATATGTTGGAAGTGTGCTCAGTGGAAGGGAAGTACTACAAATCGATGACCCTATCATGAACCAACTCCCTAATAAAATACATATGGATTTTGATATGTTTTTTCCATCGTCTTTGT
>SNQJ01S0021670.1:0-17114 GCA_010110895.2 Picea sitchensis | reverse complement strand
AGGTTCCTTCAGAAATCAGTTTAACCACTAAAAGGTAGATCATGGAGAGTACCAACTCATACAAAAATGGAATACCACAATTTGATGGACAAGAGTACTTTTTTTGGAGAATAAGGATGAAGACGTATATACAGGCATAGGGATTTCAAGTTTGGCAATCAATTATAGATGGATAAACAGCACCAGCAATTCCACCAACAAATGACAAAGCAGTGAAACTTGGTGAGAATAATTCCAAAGCCAAAAATGCACTTTTGAATGGTCTTAGTGATACGGTATTCACCAAAGTTGCACATTGTAAATCCGCTAAAGAGATTTGGGACAAGATTCGAAATATTTATGAAGGAGATAAAAAGGTCAAAGCAACAAAGATTCAAACTTACAGAAGTCAGTTCGAACAACTAAAAATTCAGGAAGATGAAAATATTGCAGCCTACTTCTTACGAGTCGATGAAACAGTGAATGCAATCATAGGATTGGGAGAAGAAATTGAAGAATCTGTAATTGTTCAAAAGGTACTAATATATCTTCCTATGAGATTCAACCCTAAGATATCAACACTAGAAGAAATATCGGATCTAAACTCAATAAGAATGGACAAACTTCATGGAATCTTCATAGCATATGAAATGAGAACTGAACAGGAAAATCTAGATGTTAAAGAAGAAGCCTTCAAAGCATCCAAAATATCAAAGAAAAAGAAACAACAACAAGAATAATATAGCAGCAGCAGTGACGTCTCGGAAGATGATGAAGAAGTGGCCAACTTCGTTAAAAGACTAAACAAGGGAACCAATGATAGGCATAGAGGTAAGTTTCCTTTAATTTGTTTTAATTGTGATGGTATTGGTCATTTTGCTAACAAATTTCCTCATAAGAAAAAGAGAAATGATGAAGGTTACTCAAAAGGCAAACACACATATAAAGGAAAAACAACTACAAATAAAGTTTTTAAGAAAAGCTTATGCACCAAAGAAGACAACTTATCATCAGATGAAGATGAAGTCGGTGACAGTGAGACAGGAAGAGTTATATTCATGGCAGTAAAAGACTCTGACAAAGAAGACTCCTAAGAAGAATATGAAGAAGCCAAAGAAGGATATGAAGAAGTCTAAGAATAAATTGAAGAGGCAGAAGTTGACTATCGAGAAGAATTAATGTGTGCCATAGAAGTTATCAGGAGAGAAAAGAAGAAAAACAAGAAACTACAAGCAAAACTAGACAAGAAAAATGACACTCGAGAACTAGAACAAATGATCACAAAATTAAAGTTTCAAATAGAAGAAGATATAAGAATTGAAGAAGCACTCAAATAACAACTAGAAGAAAATGACAAGATCATTGGAAACTTGGAAGCAGAGATTGTCACACTAAGAAAGGATATTCAAAAGAAAAATATGCAGAATAGCTCAAAAGTTATGGATGACATTATCAACAGTCAAAAATCTCATATTGACAAGTCTAGACTTGGATACAATTAGACAGAAAAGGGATCAAGCTCCAAAACAACAGAGCAAGAAACAAATCCAAAAAGATATGCAGAAACAATCAAAGGGGATAGGAAGATATACAAGGAAAATTACAGGGACACTCCTCCACCGAGAAGATTCAGATTTCAGAATCAACAACAGATAGATGGGCCTCAAGAATAATACATATTCATAAGAGCACCTCCTTTCATAAGATCTTCAAATCCCGGGTATCAAACTGTATTTTTTGGTTTATGTTATGCATGTAATAATTTTGGACATAAAGCTGTGAATTGTAGATCTAACAACAGGAAAAATAACAACTTTGAGAGTCATACACAAAGGTGGTATTCAAGAAGACCTAGTGAAACACAAAGAATAAGTTACAATAGGTTTGAATCTTTGAGCAGTGAAGTGGAATGTTACAAATGTAACAATTTTGGACACATGGACAAAGATTGCAGAATGACAGTCCTTCCTAAATAACCTCAACAGAATAACAACAATCCCAGACAAGAAACTCAGAAAATGACATGGATAAGAAAGCAAGATCAGTATAGAAATGAAGAATGCACAGTCTCTCTACAAGATAAGTAGAAGAAACATGATTGGTATGTTGACAGTGGGTGTTCAAAACACATGACAGGTGATAGAGACAAATTTCTTACATTGCGAAAGGAAATAAATGGATCAGTCTCCTTCGGAAATGATAATTCAGCCAAAATCATTGGATAAGGAACAGTCTGAATTGGGAACAAGAATGAAAAGGCACAAAATGTTCTACTGGTAGAAGATATGAAACATAATATTCTAAGTGTGATTCAAATGTGTGACCAAGGTCATAAAGTTACTTTTGATTCACAAAAGTGTGAGATAAGAAGAGAAGGTTCCAGGAAATTGGTCGGTACAACTGCAAGAACTTCAAACAACATATATGTGATAAGTGAAATTGGAAATGAAAAGTGTTGTCTAGGAAAGGAAGATAAAAGTTGGCTATGGCACAGAAGAATGCATCACATGCATTTTGATAACCTTGTCAAAGTCAGCAAAAGAGAAGTAGTCAGAGAAATGCACCAGATCACGAAACCAACCAACACTTTATGCAAGCATTGTTAACAAGGAAAGCAAACAAAGACCAAGTTCAAATAAAAGGAATATTCAACAACAAGACCACTGGAAATTGTGCATACTGATGTAGTTGGACCAACTACAACAAAGGGATTAAAAGGTGAGAGATACTTTATGTTATTAGTTGATGATTATACAAGAATGAATACAGTTTGCTTTCTCAAGAACAAGCTAGAAGTTTTTGAAAACTTTCAGATCTACAAGGAAATGGTTGAAAATGAGATGGATTCAAGAATCAAATGCTTGAGATCTGATAATGGAGGAGATTTTACTTCAAAGGAATTTATGGACTACTGTAGAAATCATGGAATAAAAAGGAAAATCTATGTTGCTAGGACACCTCAACAGAATGGAGCTGTTGAAAGAAAGAACATGATAGTACAGGAAATGGCTCGGACAATGCTAATGGATTCCAAATTGACATATATATTTTGAAAACAGGCAGTGCATACAACAGTTCACATTCAAAACAGATTAATTCTCAAAAACAACACTGATAGAACTCCCTACAAGCTATGGAAAGGAAGACCATCAAATGTGAATCACTTCAGAGTTTTTGGAAGCAAATGCTACATCAAAAGAGAAGATGGAAGAATGGGAAAGTTTGACTCTCGTGTGGACAAAGAAGTACTTGTTGGTCACTCAAGTACAAGGAAATCATACAAGTGTTACAATCTAAGATTGAACAAAGTTGTTTAAAGCATCAACGTAACAATTGATGAAACAGGCAGACAAGAATCAAAGGAAGAAGAAAAAAAATCAATGGAACAACTTTTCGAAGAAGAAGCAGAAAATGAAGTAGAAGAGGAAGATGAAGAGAATCCGAAAAAAATAGAAGAGAATTTTCAGCAAGTATCTCCAAAGACACCTAGAAAACAAGTACAGAAGAATCATCCTTTAGATCAGATTATTGGAAACAAATATGCAGGAGTTGAGACTAGAAGAAAAATACGTTCACCAAGACAAACACCTAGGACCCTTATCTACAATTGAACCAAACTGTTTTGAAGAAGCCAACAAGAATGAATTTTGGAATAAGTCCATGAATGAAGAATTAGATCAAATAGAGAAAAATGACACTTGGGAACTAGTTCCAAGACCAAAGAATGAGAATGTAATCGGCACAAAGTGGGTCTTCATGAAAAATTGAATGAAGATGGATAGGTTACAAGGAACAAAGCTAGATTGGTATATAAAGGATATGAAAAGATTGAAGGAATCGACTTTGAAGAGACATTTTCCCCAGTTGCCGGAATGGAAGAAATCCATTTTCTTTTAGCTTTTGCATGCTCCAAAAATATTAAAGTGTATCAAATGGATGTAAAATCAGTTTTTCTAAATGGGGAACTTGAAGAAGAAGTCTACATTGGACAACCAGAAGGATTTGAACTATCATAGAACGCAGATTATGTGTGTAAATTAAAGAAGACCTTGTATGGTCTAAAACAATCTCCTAGAGCATGGTACTCTAGACTGGATAAGTATCTACAACAGGCAAGGTTCAGAAAAGGAAGTGCAGACAACAACCTCTACATCAAGGTAAGTCAAGGTAATATTTTATTGGTTGAAATTTATGTTGATGATATTATTTTTGGTAGTGATGATGACAGGTTAAGCCAAAAATTTGAAAAATATGTGCAGAATGAATTTGAAATGTCATTACTTGGAGAACTATATTTCTTTCTGGGACTTCAGATACATCAAAGCAACCAAGAAATTTTTATTTCTCAAACCAAGTATATCAGAGAAATGCTAAAGAGGTTTGGAATGGAAGATTGAAAACTAGTTATCATTCCCATGCAAACCAGTTGCAAGTTGAGAAAAGATGATGATTTGAAGTCTACAAATCAGAGGCAATACAGGTCAATGATTGGTAGCCTGCTATATGTGACAGCATCTACATCAGATGTAATGCAGGAAGTTGGATAGGTGGCATGATTTCAAGCAACACCAAAAGAATCACATGTATTAGCAGTAAAGAGGATTTTCAGATATCTCAAAGGAATAGAAGAGTTTGGATTATGGTATCCAAAAGGAAAAGATCTATCACTTATTGCCTACACAAATGTAGATTGGGCAGGTTGTATTAATGACTGATGAAGCACTAGTGGAGCAGCGTTCTACTTAGGTGAGTGTTTGGTATCATGTCTAAGCAAGAAACAATCATCAGTATCTTTATCTACAGTCGAGGCAAAGTATATTTTGGCAGCATCATGTTGTACACAGGTTCCTTGGATGAAACAAACTCTGACAGATATACAGGTTGAGTATGATGATCTCATTCCAATCTATTGTGATAATACAAGCACCATCAGTATCTCAAAGAACCATGTGATGCACTCCAAGACGAAGCACAATCCAATCAAGTATCACTTTCTATGGGAGCAGGTTGCAGAAAAGAACATCAGAGTTGAGTATGTGGGCACAAAAGAACAAGTGGAAGACATATTCACAAAACCACTTCCACGGGAAGCCTTTGAATATCTTTTCCAGAGACTTGGAGTTATTTCTACTCCAAAATGAATTTTTTTAAAATAAATGCTTATCTTATATGTCTTAGATTTACAGAGGCATACATAAAGAGGAGACGGAGTTCAATTGGGGAGCGACCACGGATGGAAAGATACCTTTGTCATTGATAAAAAGGGGGAGATTTATCATATCACGGTGAGAGGCATGGTTCAGGGGCATAGGTGATATGATAGTGGTAGCATGAGTGTTGCCATCAGTTCCAAAGGGGGAAATTGTTGGTTAAGGTTGGTTGTCATTGATGCCAGCCTTGAAGAAATCCCAGCCACCGCGAGAGGTTTGGGTAACTAAGTTTTTTTAATGTAAGAGATGACTCATTATTGTCTTTTTCATCGTTTATAAGAAGTAAATGTGGATGAACTCAAAGTGGTCCCCTTATAGTGAAAGCCCTCATGGGAAGATGTTTTACAGTGGGGAACCCATGCTAATGGTGGAATAATGAGATGAAGGACAATGAATTTTTGATTGAAATTATCCTATATGCATAGTTCTTATCACTCCATTTCACATTGGTATGTGGAATCACATAACTCCTCATGATTAGAGAGTTATGGCCATGTGAAGTTGGATAACCCAGGGTTTGGGTAATGGACCCAAGTTTGTTTGATGAACCATGGTATGAGTTTTGATATATTTTGAAGGTAATACTATTCTATATGGATATTAGATGTCATGCAATTTTGGTATTATTATGTGGGGCGTCACATAAATCCTCACGGTTTAGAGTTATGGCCTTATGGGATTGGAGGACCCTCATATGTTGGCTGAAGCCCCAAAGGTCAAAGTAGTCAAAGTGGTTTAAGAAGAGATTTTAGAAGGTAAATAATAAAGGTGAAGTGAGTGTACCATAATTCAAAGTGAATACAAAATAAATTATTTAAATAATAAATTTAATGGAGAAATTAGAGAAGTGGGTTAACCCTAAAATAAGGAAAATTAGACAGAAATTGACCTAGAAGATGTTTTTTAAAGGAAGCTACTTTGAGTATAAATAGAGGCAAGGCTCTCTCATTTTTGAATCACACTTGAGCATATTGAATACCTATAGGTTTGAGGTAACCAAAGGATATATAATCCTAATTTCTTAGGAAAGTGAAGAAAGAAGGTTGGAATTCAAGGAAGGCTAAATTCTTTTTATGATGCTTAACTTTCTAAAAGGTATGACAAGTTATCTCACTATTTTCACAATAAAAAATTTATAGAATGATTAGGATAAGAAATTTCTATTTCATTTTAGAAAGCACCATCAAGTATCTGTGGTAAAATTAAGCTTGTGGGTCATTGTATTTTGGAGTTACTACGTGAAAATAGGGTTTGTAGCTAGTCATAAAACTAGTCAAAATGAGTGTTTCGGGTAAAACATCCTAACTTCTTCATAACATATCAAAATTCAGTAAGACTAAATCTGGTGGTTATATTACAACCTATAGTATTATGTGTAACATTTTAGATCAATTCAACAATATTCTATGCGGGGCACGCTATACAGAATTAAGCTCTCTGAGGAATGTCCAATTGACAAGGTGTGTCATTTTGCTATAACTCCTTTTATGAGAGGGTTCCTAGTAGTGACACCTGGAGGAATTGCATAACACACATTGAATAACATTCTGTATCAGTTTCATGTAAACATTCATTAAAAGTATGTGATCATATACACAGTTCTAATGTCTGAAATTACAATTCATATTTAGATGATGAAATTGATAGGGGGTTTTGGATTTGAGGTATAAGTTTGGCACATGTTTGAGACAAGTAGTTGATGAGTTGTACCCAACATAGGGGTGTATAGTGATGATGTTGGGTACATATTTATGAGTCATAGTTGATGAGTACTTGACACATGATTGGTATACTGGTACATGGTTGGTTACTTGTTTATGAGTACAGTTGATTATAGTTGTATGGTATAGGTTGATTACTGAGTTAGGTAAAAGGTTGATGCTTGGTTGATTCATTGTTCAAGTTTATTGATACAGGTTTATAGCAATATATATCATAGTAGTGGTGTAGCCAGTGTTCCATCATTCTACTTCTACCAGGGAGGTTAATAGGGAGCAGAGGCCAATTGATTGTAGCTACCTTCTAGTTGTACCCGGAGAACATATGGGGTTGTAACCTCTATACAGTTTGCTTAGCAGAGAGATTTGGAGAGTTGGATATTCCCTTAGGTTGTAGGCTAAGAAACTAGAGGGTTGGAGACTCCTTCCGGTTTGTTGGAGAGAAAGCAAGGAAGTTGGTGTTTCCAAAGAATGTAATTATTCAAGACATATAAGATAAAAGCATTCATGCTTAGTTTTCTCAGGTGGGTTTTACCACAATAAAAACATTAGTGTCTTGTGTATGTGTGTGATTGTTCATTTCTTGCTCATTATTGGATAATAATTCTACATTGATATAACACTTGGATTATTTACGGAGAAAAGGATTATAGTACTCTATTACTGATTCACCCCCCTCTAGGTAATCCAACAATTGTGAGATCTTAAAATGATCCATATTATTTTGAGCGAAATGAAGAAGCGAGATATAAATAAATTTATAGATATATTGCAATAAACATAGAAATAGGTAATGCACAATTTTTATTAGTAAGGATAAATGTACAAAAACTATAAAATTATAGAGTAGGCGATGATACTTTAGAGCGATTGTGACTTATCTGCGAGGAAGAGATGTGTGGGCTACGGCTCATTCGTGGGAATATGATGATGTTTTACAGTAGGGGCTCTATCATTTTAACATAAATAAAATCCAAAACCCTAACCCTAGAAGGATTGAAGCGCCTAAAGGTTTGTGAGCCAGATGAGGGTGGTTGATATGTCAACTACCTAAGGAAACAAATTTTCATATGGTTTATTTGGGAATACACAATAGCTCATTGGAAGGTTTATCCAAGGACTACACATTGTTTTGTCACACTCTTGCTAAAGCCTACATTATGATATTGTGGGCCCAAAAAGCGTTGTTTAGGGACTCAAAATAGCCATAGAAGTTTAGACTACGAAGTTTGGCAGAAAAACTAACAACAAGGTGGAAACCCTATTTTGACAGTGGAATAGGTAGGTGTCCTTGATTTCCACTGGATAATTCTTCTCCATATGAAACAATGGTCTCCATTGCGTCAAGTCCCCAAGGAATATTTTTTGAATCTGAACCTTGGTGAGATACTTGCCTTCTTTGGAGAAGTTGCCCTACTTAGCTTGTTGAGTTATTTATTAACCTATTGTTGGAGGGGTTGGATATGTTTAACCAATCTAGTTGCATGATCTTCCTAAGTATGGGAGGGATTTTTTGGTGAATATGCATCACACAAAGTATGAAGGGATTTTTTATAAATCTTCTTGATTGGGAAGTGTGGAGGAACCCACATAGGTGCAATAGGAATATCTTGGTACTCTTCTACAATTTTATCGATCTTCTTATGATGGATAGAAGGGTATTGGGCCAAGGCTACAATGGTTACAATGTCCTTCTCTTCTAACTAGATTGTGAAGAGGCTAAACTTTAATGGCATGAGATTGCTGCGGCGCACTATTTTGTCGAGACGATGGATTGGAACTACCTCTTGTATCTGTAGAGTTGGCCTCTAGGTAACAATGACACTAGAGGTCAAGACTCATAAACAACATGATGCTTACCTTCTGGTTTCCATAACAAATCATCATGGACTTTCAATGGGGAAACATCACACGATTACCTCATCGCGGGAGCTTGATGTGTGATAGGTATTGCTGTTGGTTGACACAAAGATCTCATCCCTAACAGAAAAGCCATCAATGTTGTATGGTTGCAAGTGTAGTGTTTTTGAAGCATTGGTATGATATGGTAAGTTCCGCCATATTAAAAAAATCAGCGACTACTTGCGGCGAAAGTAACCTTTCTTCGCAAAATTGAAAATAAAGAGTTTAATTTTTGAATTTTTTTTATAAATATTTTTTTTTCCATATTGCTCGATAACATCGCAAGTGCGACGTAATGCAAACCGATGTCGCTATTGCGATGCAATTGGATTGTCGTCTCTCTTGCGACGGCCTTTGGCTATCGTTGTAAGAGAGATGATTCAATGATGATTGTTACATTGTTCAAACAATCACCCAACTATTTGACAAAGGAGTCGGCGTGGGCTTTGATGAAAGCATTAAATCCACAAGAGAGATGATTCAATGATGATTGTTACATTGTTCAAACAATCACCCAACTATTTGACAAATTCAACATTGAATTGGTCAATGTTGACTATTCAACATTCAACACTGTGGCTCTTGCGAAAAAGAATATATATAAATATTTTTGTGATTAGAGATGTTGTGACAAACTTTCTATAACAAAGACGGTTCAAAAAAGGACATTTTTGTGTGGAAGAATGTCGTTGAATATTAGAGGTGGGAAAAAACATAAAGAGGGTGAAAATGGTGATTGTAGATGTTATTTCCCTTGCAAAAATTGTTTCCTTACACGTCTCGTAAAATTTTTAATAGCAACAGCTAAAAAAACATTGCTTAGGAAATATGGGCACATTTATGGGGGATCCAGATGAATATTGTCCCATGGTAATTAGCTATATATTCATTATATGTTTTATATTGTGGAATTATATATATATATATATATATATATATATATATATATATATATATATATATATATATATATATATATATATATATATATATATATATATATATATATTGTTGGATATTGTTATACACTAATTTTGCATGATTGTTTGTAGTAATAAAGTTAGAGTTGCACCTAACTTTCTGCAAAATCATTATAGTAGTAGTAGAAATGATGTTGTAAAAGCTAAGGGAACATGATCAAACAAATGAGGATCTCATGGAAGAGATGATGGGACAAATAGAGTTAATGATCCCATGGAAGAGATGATGGGACAAATCGAATGATCCAAGATTTTTTTTCCAGGCGGATGGGGATGGGGATAGTGATGGTATTGCGTCCTCTATTAGAAAAGACAAGTAAATGACTTTATGAAGGATCAGAGAAATATTGTCTCTACTACATTGTTGTTGCTAGTGAACTTAAAGGTTATGAATAATTTTCGAACACTTGTATGACAAAGATCCTAAGGTATATATTACATCTCATATACATAAATGTTGACTTTTCTATTTTTTTAGTGTTAATTAATGTGTAAAATAAGAATGCAATTTTTACAATTAATATTCTTTACATTAACTAGTTATTTGTTATGATGTAGATTGTTAGGTGAATTTTTGTTACCATGATGGATATTTTTACCTCGCACATGTCGAGATTTACATGCCATTATGAAAGACGATGGAATGGATTATCAAACTATGGGTATGTCCCTAATGATCATATTATATATTATGGACAACGTACTTCGAAAACATAATGCTGTAATGTCTTATCAATGAATGTCAGACCAATCAAGTAACAAAAAGCTGCCTTGAAAGGTTCTTTGTCATATTACCATAATTACTACGTTTGCAGTGATTGTTTAGGTATGAAAGCATAGAAAAATTTATGGATTACCATGCACGTATGAGAAGTGGATATGGTTTTCTTGAATGTCTTAAATGATGGTTAATACATTTTAGAATTGAGGAAAAATGGGCGATTCAAAGATGAACCCTCATTAATGTTAGGCTTTCATTGGCAGGTGACTGTGTTAATCCATTTGGACATCTTAGGTCTATTTACTCAGTGGAATTATTTTTGTTATCAACAATAGAATTCCTCCTTGGATGTTAATAAAGTGGGAGCACATAATGTTGACAATGATTGTTCGGGTATTTGTTTACATTAATTTTTGGTGTATAACATTTTCATTTGTTTCATTTTTTGGATAATATATTTTGTTTATTTATTTACTTATATATACATATCATGGTAGTAATTTTTGTGTAATTTCAAACAATTAGGTAAGTACCAAGTTAAAGATATGAATGTATATATCAAGTCTCTTATCGATGAACTACTAAAGTTATGGTTGGTAGATCACTATGTATTTATCTGTAAAACCAATCGGAGAATAAATTTAAATTTAGGTGGAATAACATGGACAAGTCATGATGCTCAAGGACTAACACATTTGTGTGGTATGTAGGAATTCTATTGCTCTTTAATAATATATAAATTTTTTAAATATATCCATGTTGCATGTTTAATTTTTAAATAATCATCATTATAATTGACATTAATCCATCATTAGAGGTCTTCAAACAAAGGGTAAATTTGCATGTCTAGTTTGTGGTCCTAAGATGAAATATAGATCATTCAAAAAGTTTAGGAAAAGTGGTGTTTGATGAGTATGAACCTCCTCCTAAGAACCATAGGTATTGTACTCTTGAAAAACATATTTTTCAATGAAAAGAAGAGACTAGTTTAAAACCATGAAGAATGACACCTCATCTATGGAGGTTGGAATATAATAAATTCATCAAGATGCTTAATTTCTTTATGTATAGTATATGCTTAATGTTTTGAATTTTGTTTTAATCATTGAATTTATTTCTGGTATTTGATAATTATTGTTTGTGATTTGTGCATGCTTCATGGTTGTCATCATGAGGTATTAACAATGAGCTTCACATGAGAGATGAAATGTTATCCCACTCAATTCATGAGGTTTCCCTACTATGAGGAGCTAAAATAGCTCATTTGTTTTATACAATGCATGTCGGGAAGAATCTTGTGAAGAAAGCGTTATGGTGAATCATAGATGGTAGGAGGATAAAGAAAACATTGTCAAAAATTGTCTTGACAATCAGGAAGCCAATCATGAAATCTTGAAGTGTGATCGATCAAATAGCGTTGGAGACCCGGTAACCTTCCATGGTTATTAACATGCTTAACAAAAAATGTTGTAAAAAGAGGTCATTCAAATAATTATATTTACCGCGGGTTTTGCTTCAAACATAAATAATATCTCAACGAAGAAAGGTGAATTTGGTGGGGTTAAAACACATATGATTAGCATACCTTCATTAAGGTAGTAATTTTTGGTATACATATTTATATATTTGTCCTCACATCTTTTAAGTTTTTTGTTTTTTTTGTCTAATTTGGTCAAAATAAATAGCGATTCATTTTTTGTTAGGTATGTTCTACCTCTATCTCTCTCCCAAGCGGCTTTGACAACAACGTTAAACAAGTTGTATATGATCTTGGCAAATGCATGAGGTAGAGAAGTAGTTGGTTGGGAAAATGTTCTTTTCAATTTGTTGTTGTACTTATTGATGAGTTTTACGTGTAATGTAATATATATTATGTTATGTTGAAACATGTACTTTTCTGTAATAGATCTCATGTAGATGGTTGTCATTAAAAAAAATCCATCAAGATGATATAAAATATTTGGAGAGAGGGAAATTCATGACTAATGTGTGGGAAATGAAAAAGGGTATATACCTCAACAATGATTTTCAATGCAAGACACTACACGATACACCAAGTTGAGGGAGATTGAAAAGTGTGGACCTACACACACAAGCTCAATGTGGATGGTGGAAACCACTTGGAAATCGTGGGGAGATCTTTGGTTAGAAAAAGAGCATGTATCGAGGGTTCTATGGTGGAGAGATATATGGTACATCAATCCATGGTGTATGATAGTTAGTATCTTCCTAAATTAGCAGCATAAGCTATGCATGTAGTGGATATTATTTGGGATGTGAACTCCATCAAAAGAATTGAAGATCAAGGCACTTGTTGGGAAAGGTAGAATGAAAAAATGAAGGTAATATATTAATAATTGTGGAGATTTATATTAATGCATATAAATTTTTGTTTTGTATATATGATCATACTCATTAATATATTAATATATGTTATTTCATAAATTATTAATATTTACCATGGTTATAACTAATATTTACAATATTGGTGAATTATGTTTTTTTTTTTTTTTTATTAGGTTTAGCTCCAGGAATTGGGATGCAGCATTTTATGCAATTACCAGAAAACAATCCTATTTTGGATAGAATATTAATAGGATTGAAAGATCCAAGATGTAAACCACATCATGGTGGTAGGTTATCATGGCAATGATTGTATGAATTGGTTAAAGTATTTAGCAATGGAAATGCCAATGTTACACATAGGGAAATTGATTTGGCATATGGTTTGAAAGGCAGAATGAGGGCAAAACAAATTCCACCCATTTATTGATTATTTTTATATTATATTAAAAGTAACTACATGTGTATTGTCTTTTTCAAATACTTTCCAAATTATATAAAATATGTTGAATTGTGAGTGACAATGCGAGGGTTTTACATATCGGCATATTAGGTTGAAACACCCTGAGGAGCTATATTGGTTGTACCCAGTAATTCTCAATTTTTTTCATCAAACATTTGGATGAAACCAAGAAAACTTCGAATAATTGGGATAACTGCCGTATTCTAGGTCACTAATGTTCCTCTAGGAGTGATAGACATCCCACAAGACGAAATAGATACTTTGGGTATTTGAATGATACACTTGAGTGTGAATTTAATGCCTTCAAATTAGTTATGTTCGAAGTCAAATGATATAGGTTACGAAAGCATGAACATGATGAGAAAAGAAATGTTATTGACATGCTAGCAGTTTCAGGTGATTCAAAACAATGATGTTTGAAGAGTACATGATAGATTATGTTTTCCAATCCAATGAACGAGTCCTTTACTCAAAGGTTCCAGGTAGGAGAGATTGGTCATTTGTTGTTATAAATGATCCAAGAGGAAGTCTAGTTAAGTATAATCATCATCAGGAAGAAGATGATATTGAATGAAGATGATTTGCCATATCGGTGAGAGGCAGAGGAAGATCATGTAGGGTGAGCCTCCAATGAAGACAAAGAAGATCATGATCTAGGCATGGGATTGTCAGGTTCTTGATGATGTCAATGAAAATATACTCGAAATATGACATTATTGATGATGATGATATAAATCCAATACATCTAACATCATTCTGAACGAGATGTTACGTGGATGTAGAGTTCAATGGAAAGATAAAAGAATAAGGATCTGGATGTTGAGTTGGATCAGATATTTGACTATATATTTTAATTTGTATGAATTATTCTCTTAAAATAATTTACTTATGGCATCAGGTTAATTATGTTTTAAGTTTTATGCGCTTTTTATATCAATATTATGTTTTTTAATTATTATGTGAAACCTGAAAAATAGTTGCCAATATACTATTTGTTGAGTACATGGTAAAATACAAATATCCTTTACAACCACATAATTTGGAGTTCCTTTGTTTTGTTTTGTTGGTTTCTATGCATGAATCTTACTATGTTTCTTTAGATTATTTTCTATTTCTGATTGGGTATTGGGAATTGAGAGTGATGTGAGGGGGAGGGAGGGCCATATGAACTTCCACCTCCACATGGCTTGTTTAGTAGAGGATAAATTATTCTTGGAACCAAGAGAATCTCATTCATTTTATACCATCATGATCTTATATGTCATCATTGTTGTCATAGTATTGCATCAGCGAAGTTTGATGAGCGTGTTTTTCATTTCTATAGAATCTTCATTGAAAATATTTGAAAACATGGGACTTTGGCCCATGATTTATGTGGCAATAAGAAGGTGTTAGATTAGATTCCCTATTTAAATAATGATTACGTAATAAAATATATCTAAAATATTGTACAAAAATTACTTAGATGGAAAGACAACAAATAAATATTCAATTTGTGCTTGTATGGAACGAATTTTGACATGCTAGGAAAACACACATGCATTGGCGGTATGGAAGGGTTTATGGACTCAAGCATGAGTCAAACAAACAATTCAACAATAAAATATTATTTGGTTATTCTATTAAAATCCAACAATAAGGAATTAATAGCTCATGTACTTTACCCCACTTATAAGTGACATGTTGATGGGACCAACGTTGAAATTTTCAATTTTTGCTTGTATGTACTAAAATTTGACATGGATTATAGACTGAATGCATTTCGTGATGGTATGGGAGGGTTTCCAAACTCAAACATGACTCACCTGATAAATTCCACAAATCAAACAACAAGCCTATAGAATGGTAATGTGAATGGGGCCGATGTTGAGATTTTTTCCAATTTATTAGTGTATGGAATAAAATTTAACATGGTTAGACTAGATGCATGAATTAACGGTATGGGAGGGTTTTGGAATCAAAAATGACTCACACAAACAATTCAAAAAATCAAACAACAATCCTATAAAATAATTAATGTGAATGGGGCCAATGTTGAAATTTTTCAATTTGTGCTTTTATGAACTAAAATTTGACATGCATAGACTAGACACATTATTGTGGTATGGGAAGGTTTACATAATCAAGCATGAGTCAAAAAAAACAATTATACAATAAAATATTATTTTCTTATTCTATCAAAATACAACAATAAGGTGTGCCTACTCATGTACTTGACCTCGCTTATAACTGACATTTGGATGGGGCCAACATTGAAAGTTTTCAATTAGCCATGGAATGAAATTTGACATGGTTATACTAGACACAAACAATGATGGTATGGGATGGTTTACAGACTCAAGCATGACTCACACAATCAATTGCACAATCAAATAACAAGCCTATAGAATAATTAATGTGAATGGAGATTGTGTTGAAATCTTTCCAATTTGTGCTTATTATATGGGTAGAAATTTGACATGGTTGGGCTTATACTAGATGCATTCATTGATGGTATGGGAGAGTTGTTGGACTCAAAAATGACTCACAAAAACAATTCAAATCAAACAACAAGTCTATGGGATAATTCTTGTGAATGACCAATATTCATGCCACCAAGGATTAATAAACTCTTTATATATGTAGTATTAGAGGGATTGGGACAACCTTTAAGGACTTTGACCTTGGCTAGATATGCATTCACACTAGCATACTTTGTAACAAAACCCAAACAATGAATGAAAGTATTCCAAAATGACTTCTCATTGTTTCTTGAAATTTATGTTGGCAAATAAGGTCAAGAACAATATTAACATCTTAATTACATATGATCTTCCGACCAACTATTTCTATAAACCAATATTCCATCCATATATAACACTATATATTACCCAAATGTGGGTGAAATATACCTTTGTTCTTATATGGACTGAAATTTGACATGGTTAGAACGTACTAGATGCATTCATTGATGGTATGGGAGAGTTGTTGGACTCAAAAATGACTCACACAAACAATTCCAAAATCAAACAACAAGTCTATAGGATAATTACTGTGAATAAACCAATATTCATGCCACCAAGGATTAATAAACTCTTTATATATGTAGTATTAGAGGGATTGGGACAACCTTTAAGGACTTTGACCTTGGCTAGATATGCATTCACACTAGCATACTTCGTAACAAAACCCAAACAATGAATGAAAGTATTCCAAAATGACTTCTCATTGTTTCTTGAAATTTATGTTGGCAAATAAGGTCAAGAACAATATTAACATCTTAATTACATATGATCTTCCGACCAACTATTTCTATAAACCAATATTCCATCCATATATAACACTATATATTACCCAAATGTGGGTGAAATATGCCTTTGATGATTCTTACTCAATGTAGTTAAAACATTAGCAATACCAAAAGTCATGAGTACTAACCACCAATTTTTCTCACTAAATTATTTTAGTCAACACAAACAACCAACCAACCACCCTTCTCCTAGAAGTCCGCCATGAGTTGGGGTAATCTATTTTGCAATTTTTTTGTGGGACTTACACCTATCCATGTTGGGTATGTGTTATTGTAACACACCCACTACCATAATTTAAAATTTTTGGGGTTAATCTCCCACAAATGAGAAATCTCCATACCCTTTGCATTAGTGAAATACCAATCCCTGACTCTATACCAGGATTCGAGGTTCCTCCTATCGAGGTTTTGACGCCCACGATATCCTAACAACTACAAACACCGATCTCCGATAGTGTTCCTAGCGTACTGGCTTTCCAGGATAAGTCCTGATCAATACGACCACAATG
>SNQJ01S0021669.1:93588-109677 GCA_010110895.2 Picea sitchensis | reverse complement strand
AAAATGCCAAAGAAGATGTAGGTACAGATTAATAAGAAAGATTTTCAACATGTCAAACAGATTCAGAAGATGAAGAGTACATAATCAACATAAGTATGTTGTTTTTCTTTAATTGTGAAAAATGTGGGCATCTTGAAATGGAATGCCATGAAGGAAATGAGACATAAAAACTAATTGAAAAAAAAGACAACTATGAAGCAAAATTGATCAGTGCTTTAGATGAACTAAGAAAAGAAAGAGATGAAAACAAGTCACTCAAGAAATAATTGATGAAACAAAAAGAAAGTGTTCACATTTTTGAAGAATCCCAACAGGTCATCAAGAAATTAAGAACTCAGCTAGAAGAAGCTAGAAAGATCGAAGAAAATCTTAAAGATCAAAAAACGTATTTGGAAGCCAACATAGTAGCACAAAAGGAAGAAGCATAAATGAGAGAGAAGATATTGATAGCTCATCTTAAGGAAATAACTAACGATCTAAACCATCTTGAGTCATATTTTGGTCAAGAAGAGAAAGTACTTGAAGAAGAAATAATCACATTAAAAATTAAGCTTGAAGAAGCAAAGAGAACAAAAGAAGTCATGAAGTCTCAGATATTAAAGAAAGAAGAAGAGGTTGAGAAGATTGAAGAAGAAGTTGTCACTTTGAGAATTAAAATCGTCAATATCAACAAGAACGTTGAAGAGACAAAAACATCTGTATCAGTTGTAGAGAATGAAGAGAAGCACTCTAGGTTGCTAGAAAATAAGAATGAAGAAAATGGCAAGATTTATGCAAAAGTACTCAAAGGAAGGATCATGGTCAACCAAAATCTAAGAAAACTAATAAGGGTACATCTTCAAGAATACCATCCATGTTCAAGACACAAAAAAAATTCAATCATGATCATGATCAGTCAAGGCAGAAATTTAGAAGGACTACACCACAAAGAAGATCATTCACTCCCAGGTATGAAATTTTTTTTATGGTCATTGTTTTTATTGTACTAACTTTGGACATAAGGTTGCAGATTGTAGGGATTATAAAAGAAATGTTCAAGCAAGAAATTCCTATGTGGCCCCACGTAACATTGAAGGTTACAAATGTCATAAATATGGACACATAGCTCGTGATTGTAGAAGCATGATCGATACTTCCATAAAAGATAACACTGATATTAGATATAAGAAAGTATGGATAAGAAAACAGGAATAACAGGTGAATAAAGACCAGGTCCCAAAGATCACAAGATTGGAAATAAAACGAGATGAAGAAAAATCTACAGAGAAAAAGAAAGATGTCAGATACATAAAGGTTTGGAAAATAAATGAAAGTAAAAAAAGGACAGGTAAATAAGGAACAGGTTAATAAATTGTACTTTTAGGTATTATAGTGAAAGATGAATCCACAGACAAAAAGAAAGAAGTCAGAGCTCAGAGAGATGATGAATCTAACAATGAAGATGATGATGAATACACATCAGAGCAGGAATTGTCTTGAGCCATCTGGCTTAGAGACTCCCAAGTAATATGAATATTAGACAAGGGGAGTTTATGCGATAGTTGTGACCGACCACAAATCCATCCTTTGAGAAGCTTGCAGAGTTTGAGTAGACAGATCCAGAGAAATCAGTTAGCATAAGTATAGTTTGATAGATTAATCATTTGTAATAGTGAAGACTTCATGATAGTATAGTGATAGATGGGTCAACATTATGGACAGTTGTGTAGCAGAGTCTCGGACAATATGGACAAAGATGGATTCGTAAGAACACTTATCAGGTTTATGAAAGTGGACGAGAGCATGTATTCATAGATTTGTTTAGAGAGTGGCTCAGAGACAAATGAACATTATCATAATAGATGATAATTACATAGGAATATTTGAATGCTTATTCTTGAATTCTTTTCATATATGTCAGTTGATTACATAAGGAAACACCAATGAAAATAACTCCAAAAGGTAGCAAGTATGGGAAGACTTATATTTTTTCTACACAACATATTGCAGAGAAGTCAAGAAGAGAGAAACATAACCAAACATATAGGTAGAAATATCATTCATATAAGTTTTCAGACAGAGTGGTAAGAATAGAGGTATGATTCCATGGGAATATATTCATCAGATGCAGGATAGCGAGTTAGATTCTTGGAAATAGAGAACATAGGCATGTTTCTAGGGGAAGAGATTGTCACAAGGAAAGAATGAGTGATATGACTTTAGTGTTGCATCAGAGTGATACCCTTTGTCAAAGGGGGATATATTATTCATATTAAGGGAGAGATATTAATCATAGGGAAGCTTATAAACACAAAGAAAAATCAAAGGCATGTGATAGTAGCCCAAGGAGAGTTCAGTAAGAGGGATAAGCCCCAAAGGGAGATACCCTTTTCCATTGTCAAAGAGGGAGAGACTCAAAAGCATTTGATGAGGTATTATAAACATGAATGTTATCTCATGACTAAGTGTTTCCATATATGTTGGTGTTTCCATCAATGTCAGTATTGGACAATTAGCTTAGGTTGATGGACCATTGGTATGGATTTTTTGTTTCATTGATTTCAACCATTGGAAGTGATATTGTAGATTGATTTCAACCCTTAGTGATTGATGTTAACCTTGGATAAGATTGGTAGCAAATTCTAGTAGCACAAAGGCATGGGTAAAGGACCCAAGTCTATTTGATTTATAAAGGAATGAAGATCAATGGTATAGGTAAGACTATTTTACGCGGTTGAAGGTACATGTCATACCATTTCTGGTGATATGTGCGCGTCACATACATCCTCATGGTTAGATAGTTATGGCCTTGTGAAGTTGGAGAACCCTCATGAGTTATCTAGAAGTTCCTAGAAGGTCAAAAAAGAAGTCAATTATTATAGAAACTCATAGAAGAAGTTGAATAGTCAAGTGGGTGAAACTAGGTTAATCATGGGAATAGTTGTTGCATTAAGAAAATAATTAAAATAAATTAGTTACAACAAAGTTTGTGAGTTGGTAATTATGGTAAAGTAGTTGTGATCAGAAGATTGAATAGTCAAAGTGGTTGACCAAGAAATACATTAAATAATATTTTGGTTGCAACAAGATGTTAGTTAAGTGAAAATAAGCTATGAATTGAATAATTATATAAAGTTAGTTGCAATATGAGGTTTTTGAGTAAAAAGAAATTATTTAAATAATAAAGTATTAAAAGTGGTTCATGGGACAAATTGGATAAGTTGACAAAGTTGGTTAAGAATTATGGACAAGAGAAATTGGCTAAGTGGACAAAATGGTTAAATGGACAAAGTTGGTTAAGTGGAAAAAAATGGCTAAGTGGACAAAATGGCTAAGTGGACAAAGTAGTTAAGTGGATACTTCACAAGCTACGGAAATTATAAATAAGAGAGAAATGGTCTTCCATTTGTATCCATTGAACATATTCAATATCTACAAGTCACTAAGGTAACCAAAGGAGGATATATAGAATGTTTTAGGGATGGTGAAGAAAAGAAGATTGAAATTCAAGGGAGGATAAAGAGTTTTGATGATGGTTTAGAATTATGTTAATTACGAGGTCATCTCACCATTTTTGAATAACATTTTCTACAATGATTCATATAGAAATTACGGAGGTCATTGAGGAAACATATGTATGCAAGTAGCCATGTCGAAGTTTTAGCTTGTGGGTCATTGTATTTTTTGGATTTACACTCCACGTGGAAAATAGGGTTTGTTGTTATTCCTGAAACTAATCCTAAACCAGTATTTTAGAATTAAAATGTCATAAAAGTCTTCAACATATCCCAAATTATGAAGACCAAATGTATTGGTTAGAGTACCGTTACAGTATGATGAGTACCATTTCATTATCCATACATAAAATATTCCATGCGGGACAAGCTCTACAATTTGTCCCTCTAGAATAAACTAGATTCAACAAGGTATGCCATTTTTCCTATAACTCCCTTTTGAGAGGTTCCAAGTAGTAAAACCTAGAGGAATTACACAAAAGAGACCTTGAGAACATTGTGTAATATTTTCATATCTTTATTCACTATAGAACATAGTTATGATTATTTCAAGTTAGGGGTTGTTGACTAATCCAAAATTAGTCATCTTAGACTAAAGTAAGTTTGATGAAAATGCTAGTCTATTGTTGTTAAAAGTTACAAGTAGGTTTGTAGGTATGTGATCATATATACAGGGTCTATTCTGAGATCTACAAATTAGATTTGGATAATTAAAGAGTGATGGGGGTTTTGGTTGAGGTATGTTACGGATAGAGGTTGTGCTCACCAGTGAGTTGTAGCACATGGTTTTATTGATGTAATGGCTTATGGTATTAGGTTATGGATAGTGTGATGTATGTCTAGAGAACTTTTGATGGTTATATTGGTATATGGTTGAGGTACATATTTGGGCACATGGATTTTGAGACCATAAGTAGTTGATTATTTGGCACATACATAAGGTGTATATGTGATGATGTTGGTACACATTGAAGAGTCATAGTTGATGTATTTATGCATGATTAGGCATATGACACATGTGGTTGGAGGCACTTGTTAGTAGTATTATTGACACATGGTTTATGGATGATATGTTATACTTGTCTTGGTATATTATTAGAAGAACTCATATTGATCTTTAGTGATGATTGAGTTGTTGTGATATGCTTGGATGATGCACATCTTTGAGTGATATTATTGCATATGGTTTATATTTGTCTTAGTGATTGATCTTAGTGAGTAGATGAGAGATTTGGTTGATAAGATTGATGGGACAAGGACATTGTAGTAGGTTGTTTAGACGAGGTTGTTGTGGGACATACAGGTTTCAGTGCATGGTTGATGAACTTGTTTATGGTAAAAATTGATTACATGTTGAGGTACATGTTGATACATGGTACATGTTGTACACGAGTTATTATTGAATTGTACAGGTTGTTACAAGTTATTAGTACAGGTTGATTACATGTATTTTGGTACAGGTTGTTACATGTTGTTTGAATTAAGTTGATTAGTGCAGTTTACAACAACATATCTAATTATCATTGGTTTATCTAGTATACTTACTATATTCCCAGGGAGGGTTAGACTAGTGAGATGGGTGGTTGTAGCCACACCTTCTAGACATAACCTACTTTTAGTTTGTGGCAGGAAGGCTAGGGTTCATATCTTCCCTCAGGTTGTAACTTGATAAAACTAGGGGGTTGGATCCCCCCTTCCAATTTTGTAGTTAGAGAATTGGAAGTTGGTGTTTCCCTGAATGTAATTCTTATTTATATAAGAAAAATTATGTAGTTTTCTCCATGGGTTTCCATGCAAATATTGAATTGTATTTACATTAGTATTAGATGTAGAACATTTTTTTATTATGCATTGATGAATGTCAATTCTTATGATCTGATAAGATATTAATGATGAACAAATGAACATGATTGAATAAGTAAAATAATACTTTGTGGTTAAAGGATTAATAGTGGTATAATTTCTCATTCTTGATTCCTCCCCCCTCTCGGTAATCCAATACCACTGTAACATATAGATCGAAGTTTGGAAAATTCTCTTTGGTAGATACTTTGTGAAAATGTCTAATTGGTGATCTTCTAGGGAAAAGAGCACTTCAATAACTTGATCAAAAATGAGATTTATAATGAAGTGCATGTGTAGTTTGATGTGTTTATTGCATTGATATTTAAGGCCCCAGATCTTTGGAAAGATTTATGGGACTCTGATTGTCACACCAGAGGGTAGTCAGATGTTGTTGCTGGAATACAAACTTTGAAAGGATTTGTCGAAGCCAAAATGATTCTTGACTTGCTTTAATTGTTTCTCGGTACTCTTCACACACTAAAGAAAGTGAAATAGCTTGTTGTTTATTACAAGCCTAAGTGAGAGGTACAAAACCAAGGACAAAAACATAACTTGTAGTAGACTTGTGTCAATTTTCAAAATTTAATCTAAATGGAGTGGAAAAACCAACCAGCAAGAGTCCCCAAAATTGTAATGTGGCTCCAAATAGAGTGTACCACGGAGATATTGAAAGTATCATTTTAAATTCCAATGGATTTAATAGGGGTGTTTACCGGTGTGAGACCAATAAAAAATGAAGTGCTAGGATAGGTATGAATTCAAATATAAGGGGCTACCAACCAACTAACTGACAGTACAAAGTGGCATCAACTTCGGGAGTAGTACAACTCGTTGCAATTTTGACTCCAGGCTATAATAGAGAATTTTGGTTTTAGAATCTTCCGTAATGAAACTAGCAGTCAAAAAATGTATATTGGAAAGAAAGAATTACTTCCTTGGTTTACCAATACTTTGGGGCCGAGGAAATAATGAAAATCTAGTACGTCATTTTTGGAATTTATTTTTGAGGTTGGGTTTTACATTTGGGTTTAGAAGTTTTTAGGGTCACTACTGGTGGTATAATCTCATCAACGCGAGAACACACATATTACCTGAAGTTCTTTCTTTCCAGTATAGATATTATGAGTTCATGATGATGAAATCAGAAAGGCAGTGTCAAAGAAGTAATATATTTTGGCATACCAATATTGGGGAGACTCATTACATGAACCATAATATATTTCAAGGGTCACACAAGGTTCAGGTCGTGCGGACATAGCGGAGGTTGTTCCATATATATATATTTTCATTCTTACAGAATCCCCATGCCAGAAGGCATATTTGACATCCATATGATGGATATCCTATGTATGTGAGGTGGGAAGGGCTAGAAAAAGGTGGATGGAATTAATTTTAGCTCTATGGGGAAAAGGTTTCATGATAGTCAATGCCTTAAACTTGGGAAAATAATTTGGAAATTAACCGAGCCTTGTGTATTTCATCACTTCCATCTGATGCATAATTTGTTATGTAGACCCATTTACATCAAACAATTTTTCTTCCCTTTTGGAGAGAGGAAGTGCAATATCCAAAGTATT
The DNA here is from genome assembly GCA_010110895.2 of Picea sitchensis. Classification (NCBI taxonomy): domain Eukaryota; kingdom Viridiplantae; phylum Streptophyta; class Pinopsida; order Pinales; family Pinaceae; genus Picea; species Picea sitchensis. Next base: position 102,761 of record SNQJ01S0021669.1, on the reverse strand, counting down.
GTTCACCATTAAGGAACAATATTATTCATCCACTTCTCTGTCTCAATCTAGATGGATAGAGGCTTTACCACAGATTATAGATCATATACGAAACTTGGACGAAGGGGAGGTTGTTGGGCATGAAGGCGTGTCTGACTGATGACTAGGATGCTAACAAAGGTCCTGGCGCTTCGTGTTGAACAAACCATGGAAGCAATGGGTGCTGGTGAAAGGGATTACATGTTCCATTGGAATCCTCATCAGAGAGGAAGGTGAATGGGAGGATGTGGATTGCTTTCATCCTCATTTCATCATCGAAGAAAGAGCAAGGAAACTTAAAAGGGCACCAAAATATGGCACGAAACACCAAATGTTTTACAAATGGAAAGCAAAAGATGGATCATGTAGGCGAATGGCACAAACACTGGGTGGAAGCTTGTAATAAGAACAAAATATGGCACAAACACCAAATATTTCACAAATGACAAAGATGGATCATAGGCTAAAGATGGCACAAACACTGAATTAGGCTTGTAGGACAAGATATTTTCATCAAATTTAACATCTCTTCTAATAATAATTTCATTGGAATGAGGTTGAAGAAGTCAATAACCTTTGAAATCTTTAGAATATCCAAAAAAAATGAACTTCTCACTTTTAGGCTATAATTCTTTCCTTTTCTCATTTGGAATGTGAGCCCATGCTATACTACCAAATACACACAAGTGGCTTACATCTTTATTAATTTTAGTCCATGCTTCTTTCGGTGTGATATCTTTTAGATCCTTTGTGTCAATGTGATTTACTATTTAATTTGCATAGTTTATCATGAATTCCACACAATAATAAAGACTTGATCCTTTAGATTGGATCATACAATTAGCCATTTCCTTTAATGTGTGATTCTTTCTCTCAACAACATCATTTTGTTGTGGTGTATATGGAACAATATGTTTCATTTTAATGCCCTGTGAAGTGCAGTAACTTGTAAATTTTTTGTTCACATATTCTCCTCCATTATATGTTCTTAACCTTTGAATTTGATGTCCAGATTGTTTTTCTACAAGGGCATTATAGGCCAAAAACATGTCAAAAGTTCACTCTTCAGTTTTAAGAAGTAAACCCAAGTGCGTTTGGAGAAGAAATCAATGAAAGTTAAGAAGTACTTGCACCCAGAGAAAGAAGGAGAAGAAAGTAGACCACATAAATCATTATGAACAAGCTACAAAGGGGTCGGGGTGTGCCAAGAGGAATGTTTGTCAAAACTGTCTCGATGATGTTTTTCAAGAACATAACCAACACAACCACCATCTTTACAAGAAACAAGAGGAGTACTGGTCATGATATTCTGATTACATAATTGTTGCAATGAGCGATAGTTTAGATGATCAAACCATTGTGCCAAAGTTTGATCAATTCATCACTATAAGCAACAAAAACTGATGGAAAAGATGATGACCCAAAGTTTTCAAATTTGTACAATATAGTAATGTCATCAACAATTCTAGTTGCTAAGATATTCTTAGGATATTTTAAATCCTTGATTACAACTTGGTGAGGTGAAAACTCTATGGTTTTACTTTCACCTAAATGAGTGATATGATACGTCGATAGAAGGTTGTAGGAAAGACTTGGAACACATACTACATCATTGAATTGACTTTTATATATCTTAATTATTTCAAACCATATAACACTAAGATATCTATCATGACCAACAAATATTTGTTTCATGTTACATTCAATAAGAGAAAAAAAATGGTTTTATCCTTATCCATATGATAAGACTCTCCAAAATCAATAAGACACTAATTAAAAGAAGAAGTAGAAGTTTCATTAAAAGAGAAACCAAAAGCAAAAAGTGCATCCCATGAGAATAAGAGGTAGAAGAGGAAGAATAGATATTGATGTTATGCTTCTTCATCACTACTTCTAAGACTTCCATCTCTTTAAAACATGTATACTTCATAAGACCATCTCACCCACAAAAGTTGCAATGCATGTCAATATTCTTACTTTTGGAATTTTCTCCTTTGTCACCATTAGGAGTAGAAGTTGGTTGAGAGGGTTTGGGACCCATGTTTTGCTTGTTGTTGTGGTGAGGGTGGTGCTCCTTGGGATGCTTGGATTTATCTTTTTGTTGGGCCGCTAAGGTTTTTTTAAATGTACCTACATTGTTGATCACTCCAAGTTGTAAAATATTAACTTTCTCTCTAATCAGAGAATCATAAAAAGACTTAAGAGTGGGATTTTTGTAAGCACTCCCTAGAGATTCTCTAGTGGCATAAAAGGTAGATACAAAGAAAGAATATGCACTACCAATCTTAGAAAGAATATCATATATGCATCAGTCATTCTTCAGATCTATTTGATAATATTTACATAAAATTCTAAGTATTTTGAATTTACATAAATAATACTCAATGCAAGGAAAATGATTTAGAATTAAATTCATTAATTGATTTTAATATGGTGTGCTCGAATCACATTGTGTTTACTAGAAATAACTTCAAGATTTTCCCAAGATTTATCTCGACCATCAATTCCTTGAAGATGAAACCTTAAATAAGGAGAGATGGACATTACAATTAGTCCATGTTCTTTGTCATTCTTATTATCCCATTTGGATTTATTTTTGGCATTAGTGGGGGCTTGTTCTTTTCCCAAGGTAATCTAGTACAATCATTTACTTCTTAATACATCCTCCATATGGGATTTCCATGAGAAATGGTTGGTACTGGTAAGAAAAAGATCACCTGGAGAAGCCATATTAAAATATGTAGATAATATGGATTAAAAATATAAAATTGATGGTTTGGATGGAAAGCTCTTGAAAAAATCTGTTGTTTAAAAAAAATCGCATTGAAGATGGACTTCGGATGTGAAAGCTATGCCCTTTAAAAAAAAAAGCATAAGTAGTAACCAAAGAGCCATGTGGCAAGTAAGAGTTGGTCAACATGGTGATTCCATTCCCTCTCTAAATTTGATTATAAGCTCACTTTTACAAATAAGTTGATTATGAAGTGACCCACTTTTATAGAATAAGTGAGAATCAATTTTACAATGAAGTTACTTTATAAATTAAGTTGCATGCAAAAAGTAACAAAAAAAAAGAATATTAAAGTTACATATAGTGATTCATTTTTATAATTTAAGTTAAATGCACTTTAGAATGTGTTAGTGCAGGATCCAATTAAATTCTTGAGGCACTTCTGGTTCAAAGGATTTTTTTTCCTTTGAAGTTGATCTTGTAATAAATATACACCACTGGAATCACAACTGTTAGCACTAGAGATTGCTCTTGACTGCAAAAGAGAATGCTTAGCACATATTGAATTGATTATATAATTGAGAATGGGTGGTTCAAAGTTTTAGAGAAGAATAAGGGAGAAAATTGGATTTAAACCATTTTAGATCAATGATTAAAACCATTAGGTATTGGAGTCTTTTATAAACATCATATGGATAAAAGGAAATCGAGTTGAAGATCAAATGAGATAGTCAGTATGATGGCAGGTAGAAGAAAGTAGAACAAACATGAAATACGTAAGCATCACTAGAAGATCATACCTGAATATTCGTGGGATAGAACATTCAATAAACAAAAATGCTTTCTGAGAATGAATGAAGAATACTTGAACAAAACACATGAATTATAGGAAATCACAACAAAGATTTACTACTCAAGAATCTATATTTCACAGGAAGTTATTGATGCTCAACAATTGACATTCATTCAAGTAAGAAGATAAGAGAATGAAAAATAAACAAATTTACACTCTGATATCAAAGCTCTCATGAATATTTAATAGTAATAAATTACAAAAACATCTTTCCCGCAGGCTTACAATGATGCACACAGTCCTCTCAGAGTTATCCTATTTTTATCTCTTCCTCATCGGGAATATTTCTCCCCATCCTTTAATTACATTTCAAATGATAGAATATATAGCCATTACCAGTTGTTAGGAATAAAACTACAAATAAAATAAATCTTCAATCTGTCACAGGAAATATGGAGATGATTGAAAAAACTTTGAAAATTTGGATCTATTGATAAATATGGGATGTGTAACGTCCCCACTATAATCCTCGGTTTAATTAATGCTTATGTATATATAATGTGTGGCTATGACCAAAGCAATGTAATATGTCAATTGTATTTTTACGTTTTAATAATAAAAATTTGATGTTAGTTGCTAAGGGGACATGGACCAGAGATGGGGGGTTGAATTAATCCACAAGAGGGGTAAGTGTCTAGGATAATGGCCAAGAGGGGTCCAAGGGGGGATTACCCATGAATATTGATTTCACCCATTTCCTAAAATTGTTATTTTTATATGAATCTTTCAATTTATGATTGAGTGTTCCCAAAACCAATCATTGAATACGTGTAAGGGGGTGGGTGTGAGTGGTCACATCCCAAAGTCATTGGTCACATATCGGTTGAGTACAATCATCTTGGGGAAAAGTGTGAATCAATAAAGGAAAACCAAATAGATGAAATTCGTATGGGTTGGAAAAACAACTTTACACATTGAGATTTTGGGCATGAGGAGCAAGGAGAGAACAAGAAAGAGAGATTGGAGTTGGTGCATCCATAGAGGGAGAATTATAGAGCATGTTGGAGCATATTTGGAGTGAATTGGAGTTGGATAATTGAAGATCCAGGTTGTTGAGACTAAAGAGTAAAATCTTGGGTGATTTTCACTGTAACAACAAGTGTTTACTATTGGTTTTCTTGGGGTTTTCCTAGCAGCAAGTTCCCTTGAGTTCTCAACTGAGATATTCCTAGTTACATCTGCCAGAGAGACCCTGATAAATTAATGGGATGCCTGAGGGACTGAGATCAGTGAAGGGGTACATTCCTTGGGTTAGGGAGGTCAAGAGGAAGATAGATGGTGGAAAATCAGGATAGTTGTGGGAAAATATCGGTGGGTCGTGACTTTTATGAGATGTGAGTGGAATGTGAGAGACCACCCTTTTTTGTGGAATACTTGCCTCGACTTGGGAGTGATTTGTTTTTGATATCTAGAAAAACATTCTATGGTTGGGTGGAACTTTTTTCCCAAGCAACTGGTTGCACAATTTGTGTTTAAAGATAAGTGTTTTATCTTGTTTCTGTTGTATTATGAATCTTAAATGTTGTGCATGAACTATGAGTATGAGAACATATTTTATATGTTGATGTAATGAATTGTTTAGCCATATGCATGTCTATTTTAGTATGTTGTAGATGCATCAATGTAATGGTAGGGAACAATAGTTAAACATGTTTTTAATTTGTAGCTGAAATCTATAGGAAATCGATTAACTGTAAAAGAATTAAATCAGTTAACAAAATTTTGTTTTTATGAGTATTCTGCAGCATAATGTCCCTAGGTTGGGATGGGGGACGTTACATTATGGTATCAGATCACCTGGTTTGAACATCGAGCTTGTATGGGATCGAATCATAGTGAATTGGTGAAATTCGTTGTTGTAGATTTTGTTTGTGACAAATTTGGGGAAAAACTAAGAAATTATAGATGAATCCTTAAATCCATGGGAAAAATCCAAGTTCGAATGACTCGATGGTGAATTTGAAGATCAAAATTTGACCTGGAAAGGTGAAAAATCGAGTTTTAATGGTTGCCTGTAGAGTTACAAGTCGTTTGGTAAATTGATGGTCGAGATCTCGTTTGATCTCGAGATCGACGACCAAGTTTCACTATAATAAATTTAAAAATCCATGAGGTATTGGTCGTTTGGAAGGTTGAGCAATCGATGACTAGGATTCATTTTCATCCATTTAGAAAATAAATCAGATCGACAACCTAGATTCACCTGGGTTTTTGTCAAAATTTTCTAAGTGTGAGGCTCGACAACAGAATCCATCGACGACTGATGGTCAGATCAACGAGTTTGACGAAGTGTTGGAAATTCACCAAGAGAAAACATTGATGGTCGACAATCAATGGATGGGTGTCACAGAGTTGAGTGAAGTTGATATGACCCACAACCGTGATCAATTTTGAGTGGTATATTGACAGTCTAGATCAATCGTAGTTTTGGTCAAAAATTTTCTAAGTAATAAAGCTCGCCAATAGAGTTCGTTGATGACCAATGGTTGAATTGGCGAGTTGGTTGAATAGTTTGGTATAACATAAAACATATTTGACTGCTGATGGATGACATTCGGGGGTTGGCTAAATCCACCAAAGTGTTTTCAATCATTGATGGTCGATGGGGTGGTGGTTGGGCATCGGTCGATTCGACAAAGTGTTTTAAATCAAGAAAGAGAAGTTGTCGATGAATGATGCATCAATGGTTGGGAGTCAGCTGATTCAGAGAGGTGTTTGGATCATCCAAGAGAAGTGGTCGATCAATGATGAAGGAAAAGTGGATGATGATGTCATCATTTAAGTGGCATGCCACATCAATATCTGTGTGTCATTCCATGCCAGTAGTTTCCACGTCAACCAATAATCGGTTGATGGTCGATGGTCGAGTCTTGGAAGAATTTGAGAGCCATTCTTCATTCAATCATGATCTCCAATGGTCAATGACAGATGGTTGAGTCGGTCAATTTGGAATTTTATTGCAAATCGGATGTCAGGGAAATGGGTCGATGGTCGACGCTCATGTCGACATATTGGGAAAAGTGTTGCGCGTGTCCAAAGTAAACTGTTGATCACCGACGACTGATAGAGTTAGCTCAACAGTTGTTGTTTCTCTTGATTTGAGATCAATGGCTCAGATTTAAAAGACTGTTATGGTATTAAAACAATCAGTTTCAAGTGAAACTTTTAGTTTTTTGAAGTTTATTAACTTACAAGGCATTTTTGAGGCCCTAAACGACGTTTTTATCCAATCAAAACCCACGAGAAGTCAAAGAACTATATTCAATGAGCTAAATGGTTTGCAAAATAGAGCTCGTATGAGAAAGTTATAGCCAAAATAGTGAGGGTAAAATTTTGGCACCAGATTTACTTCTAGAGGGCGTAAATCCATGCTTAGAAGTCCATTTAGGGAACATGAGTAGTCGATGGAAATATTATAATCCATATAATCCAGCGATGGAGTCATATTTTCATTATGAGTACATGAAAATGCATTGGAAGATAACTAAGACACATGTAGTATACATGGATAAATTGGGTAAAACAACCTAAACTTATACAAACCATAAATTTCAGCTCGGAGCTCAGATTTGAGCAAACAAATAGTACATGGAAAGGTATTGAGGGGTAGAAGACATATACCAACCCTGAATTTTAGTTTGGGAAATAAAATTTCTCATAAATTAATAACTATATTTATGTATGAGTAAAAGAGTGGAAATTGCAGCATGTAATTGTTGTAACGTTTCGCTCATAACTCAGATTGAGGCATGAGTATAGCCATTGAAAAGTTGTTTTAGAGAGGAATGCATTTAAGGAATCAGAATTTTGATTTGGTGCATTATTTCCTTCATAAATTAATGAATAAAAAACATGTATTCTAATGGATGGAATGTTTGATGCTATGCATGTTTCTAACAATAATTATTGCATGCACATTTCTTGCAGAATTAGAGGTATAGGAAATCAACTTTGGTTCTTATATGAGGACTAGAGTTATGGAATATGCTCAAGGTTATTATAGCCACGAGGGAGAGGTCATAGGTATGAATTTCATCATGGGGATTGCCGAGACAAAGTTAAATGGAAGAAGAGATAGGCAAGAGCTTTCCACTATGACAAGCCTGCATAGAGAAGTGTAGAGATATAGAGATGATAATGAAAAGGATTATGAAGGCTCATGAAGAGATAATTCAGATTTTAAACATGTTGAATAAGAAAATCAATAAAGACTCTGGCACCAAGTAGGTAGCTAGTGCTATAAAAGTGTCAACATCTAGATCCCATAGAAAAAGGGATGATCATGGAGATGAAAGGAATTCAAGAAGCATGAGTAAGAACCATTATTATCCAAGGAAATCCACTAGAAGAATTCGTGCAACTTATGGGCCAGGGATAATCCAAAGTGTGTCTCCTGTTAGGAGAAAATGAATAAGGCATGAGGAAGAAATATTGCAAGGTGAGCTAAGGAAGATTAAATCACCAACTTTCAATGGTGAGCACAAGAAGGGAGAAGAGGTCGAGGCCTGGCTGTTGGAAATGAAGAAATATTTCCAGCCACATGACTACCCCTCCTAGGTAGAAGCTAGAATTTCCAACTACCACTTGCAAGCAAAGGTAGCCATGTGGTGGGATCAGCTCAAAAAATCCAAGAAACTTGATGAGAAGAGGACATCGTGGTTGTAGCTCAAAGTATATTTACAAGAGAAATATTTATCTGAGCATTAATATGAAAGGAAGATGAAAGAGTTATTTAAAATCAAGTTGGGAGCCATGACAATGGAGGAATATGAGAAGTGGTTATTTGAGTTATTGAAGAATGTTGACTTCATCAAGGATGATAAATTCAAAATCCAAAGGTTTCTAAGTGGATTACCATCCTTCTATAATGAAAAGATACAATATGATAATGCCAAGAATTTGGAGGAAACCATACAGAGAGCAAAGAAGAGGGAGGTTAGTTTTCCAAAAGACTTGGAATGACAAGATGCAAGGGAAAAAGAATCAAAGGTGGAAAGGTTTTAAGACACCCCTTTTCAATAAAAACACCCAAGAAAATCAACAAGGTCAAGCAACCCAAAATGAGCACAAGAATGCATATTCATTTGGGAAAAGGCCAAGGAAACAACCTGTTTAATGTTTGGGATGTGAGGGAAATCACTTATATAGGGAATTCCCTCACAAAGGAGAAAGAGTGAGGACTGTCCACAACATTCAAGAGGCTGAAATAGTGAAAGACATGGGAGGAAACATGCCAAATATTTATGCAGCCTTGGACAACAAGCAAGCAAAATATCAATCCCCCATGATTGAAGTGGAAGGTAATATTGATAACCAACCCATAGAAATTTTAATCGATGTTGGAGCTATACATAGTTACATAAATGCTAAAATTGTTAAACTATTTCACTTGCAAAGAAGTAAGCATAAGAAATCTTGGTTAGTTCAGTTAGCCATAGGGGCTAAGAGGAAAATCAATGAGTTGGTTAAATATTTTCCATTAGACATGAATGAACTTAGCACAAAGGTGGATGTAAACATCATACCATTGGGTTCATTTGATTTTCTAATTGGCATGGATTGGTTGGAAAA
>SNQJ01S0021669.1:25566-48588 GCA_010110895.2 Picea sitchensis | reverse complement strand
CCAACTAGAAGGAAGCACTAACTCCCTGTGTTCAAGCACCCACTTGAACCTTTGAGGACACAAGTCCTCCCTAGCTCCTCCAAACCACCCTGAAATATAAATCTTTGCTACTGAAACTTATTACAGTGATATGATGTTCAACAATGGCTTACTAGACTCATCACTATTCTGCTGCATTTCGTTGCTTTGTCTGCCTCATTGCCTTTCTGCACACATCACTTGCGCTGTCTGTTCTGCCTCTTTTTATACTCTCTGCACCATGTCCCTTCATTGCAAACTTCCTCTACTATGTATTTCTTCTCCTACGCTCTGCCTCCTTGCTCACACTTCAATCCTTCCACACAGCGACCACAACAACTCCAACAGCAACAACAACCACATCTCTTCTATGTACCGTATATATATATATATATATCTTCTGTGCATCTTGTGCATCCAATGTTTGCAATGCCTCTGCATGCTGACTCTGAGTCGTTATCCTCCACCTCTCGAGTGTTCTGTCTGATCATCATCGTGACTCTTCAACTTCTCTGGCAGTTGAGACTCTTCATCTTCTTTGTGACAGTTGAGCTCACCTTCTTTGTTTTAGTTACAGACTTCCACGCTCATCCATCTGTCAATCCTTTCTAAGAATAGTATTTCTTCACTTGAACGAAGCTTGGAGACTCTTCATCTCCTCTTGCGATCATACAGGTGTCTCTTCGAATTCTCTAGCAGACACCATCAAAGGTTTCTGGTAGTTTCACTGTGTCGTGCATCAGTGGTCCTCCGATCAACACTTGATCTGACGGTTCATATTACATCGTGATTTCACCTATCGTGATATCGAGATTCCTGATGTCAATAATGTTTGACATGTCCAACTCTCGATCCTCGATGCCTCTCCATTGACTGGAATCAACGGTCCAGATCAAAGCTTGATCTAACGGCTCAGATTGCATCGTGATTTCACATATCATGATATCGGGATTCCTGATGTCAATAATCTTTGACATGTCCAACTCTCGATCCCCGAAACTCTGACAAGGTGTACATCTGCTGACGTCACACGTGGTTTGACACGTGTTGAATACTGCCATGTGTCACTCTGATTCATGACTTACATGTGCCTGAAATGTTGAATCAGTCTGACACTTGTCATTACTTGGTTGTGCCACATGTTCCTAGCTGACGTGGTCTGCTGACGTGAGTCGGGTCGACGGACTAGATCACATCTTGATCTGACGGCTTAGATTATGCCGGGATTTTACATATCGATAAATCGAGATTCCTGTTGCATTGTTTCTTTGAAATTTCCAAAACGCGATCCTCGAAACTCCGATCAACAATTCATATGTGATCTTGATTTGACGGCTCAAATTACGCCGAGATTTTTCATATCGAGAAATCAGGATTCCTGTTGCATTGTTTCTTTTTCATTTCCAAAACGCGATCCTTGAAACTTCGATCAACGGTTCATATGTGATCTTGATTTGACGGCTCAGATTACGTCGACTTTTTGTGAGCCCTCTACTCCTTGCACTTTTAAATATCGTGCAGGTTTTCCTTGATCCAACGGTGGTCGGACCCTGCGCTCAGATCTGACGCCTCTAACTTCAATTAGACCTCCGTCTAAGCTCGTGGTCCACGTGACCTTCCCTTATATGACCGCAGCCAAACCTCCTCATCGGGGTTTCGGACTTTTCAATGCCGCAATGCATTGGCTCACGGGATTCCCGATGGTAAACCTCGTGCAACTCCTGTCTGATCTGATGGCTGACGGGATTTATGAATGAGATCCAATGACTGTCGATCTCTGTCTTCCTTCTCCTCTATGAACTCTTGTATCTTGAGCTTTGTTGTGCACATTCTTCTCGACGTTGTTCCTCCTGAGCTTTCACTTCCGAATCCCCAAGGGATTCTTGGACTTCTGTGCCTCTATAGAGTCTTCACATGCACACTCTAATCCTGCCATCTTCACTGTTGTACTTGCCATCAATGACAAGCATACGCTGCCTGTTAGATATTTTCCAACATATGTATATATAGAGATCATGTAATCATTATTGAAAGAACATGTGATTTGGATGTATGAATGTATTTGGGTACTTGGAGAATGTTATTCTATTATTTAAGGAGTTATTATGTAACTCATCTCTCTTATCTATCTTGGATTTGTGTTCTATACTCATATTTGGTGTACATGGTGCGTACTCTGGTTTCTTATGATATTCAAGGCTTTGTTACATAACATTTTCTTTCAAAGCATATGATCCTTGGGTTTGGCTCCTTCAAATGAGTCATTTTGAAATTTTCACTATAGTTATTTTTTAGAGGTTTCAAATAGTGAAATGATTTGGAGCCCTAGGATACATATCCTTGTACCTATCGTAAAAGTTTTAGGTTTTGGTTCACTACACTTTCGAAAATATAGGTTCTGGAAATTAAGGTTTTTGACTAGTCCTAAACTAGTCTCAAACAATTGTTCTTGGTAAAACAGACATAATTTTTTTTCTGGGACATATTAGACAATGAATTTTTAGGATTATGAGAAGACATAGCATGATACCTATGGAAAAAAATTGATAATTTTATTCTCTATTATTTTCAATTTACAAGTTGTGGAAGTTAAAGTTTTTGACTACTCATAAAACTAGTCGCAAACGAGTGTTTTGGGGAAAACATTCATATATGATTCTAGAAATATCTAAATTAAGTGCCACTAGTTTCATTGGAATAGACTGGACCATAGTGTTTCAGGTCAAAAATTCAGAATCATATAAGAAAAAATTGACACGCATCATGCCATACAAGTTCACCCTCTAAAAAGAGCCCAAAATCAACAAGTTTTGGAAAATTTACCATAACTTCCACTTGACACATCAAAATTTGGTCAAATTTGTGGAATTGCAAAGAAGACATATCAAGGTAAAGGTCAGTCAATGGATAGTCTCCAAATTATTTTTTTTAAAGGTATGCTAACTTAAAATTATCATAAATTTTGATTGGGATGTCTTATTGAGCTTATTCAAAATCCCCTATAAAGAGAAAAGATGGGACAATATATTAGGAAAAAGATAATGATTATTTAGGATCATTATTTTTAATAATTGAGGTTGTACCTCAATTAAGAATCAATGGAAATACATTTATTTAGAGGAGATGGTGATGAATATGAAATCGATCCTATGGAATGATTTTGTATTGCAAAGAAAGAAGCCTTTAGTCCCATTTGGGAAAAAATATATTTTGATGGAAAATCTAGGGATTGGTGGTATACTCAAGATAAAGACACCAAAGGCTCTAAGTGGGAAGAGTTAGAAAAGGTATTAATTGATAGATGGATAAATGATACAAAAATGGAAATGCATAAAATTCAAGTTGAATTAAATGAATCAAAGGGAAAAATTTCCCATTTGTAAAAGGATAATGAAAAGATAAGAAAATATCTTATAAAGAAAGGAGATGAGTTCCCCAAGATGTAATCCCATAATGAATCACTCATTTAGGAGGTTAAGAAAATTAAAAAACAAAACAATAGCAAAGGGAAGTTGGAAAATACCGAGTCAAGAGAATAATTGAAAAAGAAAGATGAAGAAATAAAAAGGTTATGTAAGCATAATTAAGAACGTTTTAATGATGTTAAGAATGTGAAAATTCATTTATAGGAGTCTAAATCAAATAATAGGAATGAATATATTACCACAAAAATTGAAGAGGATATTATCAAAAAAATTGATGAGGAAATTTGCAAGAAGGTTGAGGAAGCCCTAAATATGAATGCGGTAAAACTTGAAATGAAATATAGAATTGAAGAATGATGTAAGAATTCGATAGATGGGGTCACATTGCAACTTCAAAATGAGAAATAAAACAAGATTCTAAAATGTCACCAGAAGATACTTGAATAAGTTGAAATCAATTTGGAGGATGTACATGTCAAATATGATGGTATTATATCCAAGGATAGAGTAATTAAAGACCAATGAAAGAGGATATAGGATTCCATTGTATTTGAAAAGAAGACTGGTGAAATGGGTGTTCAAATTGAGGGAAAACCATTAAATGTGAAACCATGTCAACACCCTAATTACCAAGAAATATTTCAAGAAAGACAAGAATATTGACATAGACATTATCATTGAAGAAGGTGGAATAGTCAACAATATTCATGGAATAGGGAATCACAAAACCATTATTTTATAGGATATTATCAGAGACTAACAACTACAAAAAGTTGGAGAAGTCACAACAACAACACATGGAAAGAAAGGAAATAAAATTATACAACAACTAGCTATCAAGGATTAATACAAAAAACAATTGATATTGGATATATTGTTCATATTCAATGAAAATAAGAAAGCAGAAATACAAGGAAATCATATTACTTGGTTTCATCACATGTAGCATCCTTAATTGCAAGGCTTTGAGGACAAATGTTTTTGAAGGAGGGTACTATGATATGTCCCTAAGTGGGGAATATATGAGGTTAAATGTATATGTAATGGGATAAACGTATATGTAATGGGGTAAACATATATCTAATAGTGGTCAAACTAATAAATGAGCCACATATGCATTGTATCAATACACATATATAGAGATCATGTAGTCATTACTGAAGTAACATGTGATTTGGATGTATGAATGTTTTTAGTTATTTGGAGGAGGTTCTCTTATTCTTTAAGAAGTTATTATGTAACTCATCTCTCTTGTCTATCTTGGAGTTGTGATTCACACTCAAATTCTATGTACATGGTGTGTACTATGGTTTCTTATGATATTTTAAGTCTTTGTTACATAACACTTTGGCTTGCTAGTTATATATATTTTAAGTATCTTTTAATCTTGTGATTAGTAGTGTAAAGAATATATAGCACAAGTCTTGAGAACTCTTTGATTTTGCTAATTTTTAAAGTTTAAAGTTATTGATCCATATTCATGTAATTTAACCGTCCATTATTTGATCCTCATATTCCCCTTTTTCATCAAGTATATGAATTCCCACATGGAAATCCAACTTTGCAATTTCACCTTAATATTCTTTTTCAGTGGTTTGGAATGGACAACATTGATATTACATCATGTGTAGGGGGTACCAATCCTCCTATCTCTAGAATTACCACTTGAGATGTTATTATCCCTAGGATAATTCCAACTAGTGGGTTTGGTACTCTTTTCACCATCCCTCAAGGTACCAAAAACGCCTCCTTTGATATATTTCCTTTTATCACAAGTCTTCCACCTATTTTCCCAGATTTAACATTTTTGCGAGGAACACTATTGTCCCATTTACTACATTTTATTTCAATATTTATGACATTTCTATATCTATATTCCCTAGTCAGAGTGTATTTATCCCATCTTATGGAATTCCTATTAGTAGCATAGCCATTTGAAATATGGGAAACCCATTTGGTAGAATTTCAACCTTAACATTTGTTATAAAATACATTCAAATTTCACTCTTAGTGGTGGAAACATACAAGGGGGGAATTTCATGAGTAGTAAAATGACACATATTGGAGAAATGAGGCAATATCTTAGTAACTCCAATTCCATTGTCACCACTAAGTTACTTTTCTTGGTAACATTAAATCTATTAGATTTGAAAAAATTGACTAAGAATGATATGGTGTAGCACAATTTGACTTGATCTCCTATCCTAGCTAAGTTTCCTTTGGCATTCCCTAAGTTCAAAAGAAAACCTAGAGAATATCCATCAAATCATATTATGGCATTCTATCTATGAAATTCATGAAATTCCCCGATGAATGAAAATATTTGACTACAATTTTTCTAGTGTAACCTGATAGGAATCATAGTGAAATGGTACATTGAACTACCATGAGCATCCCATAATAACTTTTCAACCTTGGAAATGGATTTTATAATGCATATTCAGTTACCAATCCATTACAATATAGGGATAGAATTTTTGATGTCGCTCCAACAAAACACATACACCCATATTTCTAATCATATTCATGAGTGGAGAAGAAGACATTGAATGAATCAAGTTGACATCCCTAACCAATTTTTGGATGATTATTTTATTAAATCACTTGCACATAGAATTTCCAAAGATATTTCCCTATAAGGGGCAGTGACCGAGAAATAGTTAATTATGAAATCCTAGTGATTAGATTTGACACTGTATGAGATTTTTCCAAATGCACTGATGTTAGGGACCTAACCCCTCACGTAGGTAGAATAATATATTTCCATGTAATAAAGGTCAATATTAATGAGGCCTAGAGATAAGGAAAAATTAGTCCAATGTAAGAAGACCTAATAGAAGCTTCCGCTTTTAGAAGGATCTTCCTCTAGATCGTTCTTTTGATAGACATATTTAGTATAAATAGGATTTGAGGGTATGAGAAGTTTGTCTTGGATATTATTGTAATAGAGCTCTGCTTTGCTAGAGGTTTCCCCCTCGAAGAGGCAAGTGAACATTGCTCTTAGTAATCAAAGTGCTCTTTCTGGTGTTCTTCTGGTTTCATTTTGGTATTATTGTGGTGTTGTTCTGATTATATTGTTGTTCATCTTCTATTTCTAGCTATTTGTTTCTATTCCGCACACTTTTTTATATCTGGAATATTACAAGTGGTATCAGAGAACTTTCCTCGGCATAAAATTGTGGGTTAATTTTTTTTAGGGTAGAGATGTATTTCGACGTATTTAAGCTACAAATATCTGTCATTACATGCATAAAACCATGGTCGAAGATTCATACACGTAGTAAATACAAGTGGTACTTAAGTGCACATCTATTGGCCACCCTTGTAACCCTTGTTGGTACCCCTTTGAGTGGTAGCACATCAGACACCACCTATACACAAATCGACCTAGATCTCCTGAATCCCTCCATAGATAAACTGATCAGCCGCCTGACTGCTATAGTGTCACCGATAACAACACTCAGGAAGATACTCTCTAGTACTTGGATAGTTGGGTAGTACGACTAAGGGCTCGATCTAGCCTCCATAGTTGGTGCCTTGAGATATTGGGCCAAGTACTAATGTTGGACCTCGCACGTATATCATAGAGATATAGCACAGGGAAAACCCTTGTCTGTAGAACCCTTGAATACCCTAACCCTTGGGAAGGAAACATAAATAGAACCAATAATATCTATTCTGCATTCTGGCTGCGAAATTACTATGCATTTCTTCCTGTTAAGCATTTGGGAATTTCATCATTGCAGTATTCTTTAGGTCGGAGTATAACTTTGCAGGATTAAAAAAAAAAGTATAGTGGTCTCGTCGACACACTTATTTGGGACCTATTCCATTGGATTCCCCTTTTCTCCCTGATCGCAGTCATACCCTTCATTTTTAATCCTTTTTGTTTCAGTGGACCCGACCCCTTCCCAGTTTCCCTATTTTACCACCTATCCCATTATATTTCCCTACAAGCAGTGATCTTCGTGGTACCTATCACTTCTAAGTCTTTTTTTTTGTGCTCCCACCCACCCTTTTTTTTCTTACCTACACTTCCCCTCTCCGAATGGCCACCACTCACAACCAAGATCTCCAAAATTCCATTAATCAAGCCTATGTATCCATTGAACATCTCACATATGAACTGGACTCCACTAATTCCCGCATTGACACCTTGGAAGCCAACCTCACAACCAAATTGACCTCCCTCCAGTCTATTGTCAATCAATTGGTGAACTTCCTATGGTCCCTTCTTCATCAACACAACCTGATGCTTCTGATTCCTCTTAGTCTCCATATTTTCACTCCAAATCCTTTCATCATGAACCCTGTCTTCCCCACGTAGAGGTCAATAAATTTGATGGCTCCGATCCTACAGGTTGGGTCGCTTAAATGAAGCATTATTTATCTCTGCATGGTATTACTGATGAGTTGTCAAACTTCATTATGTTGTCCTCTATCTAGATCTTGAACGCTAGCCATGGTGGCAATGGCGTAAAAGTTCACATCAGGGGTATATTTCCTAGACCCAGTTTTTTGCTGAGCTCTATGCTTGCTTTGATACTGATACCCACTATCTAGGTCGTTTGACCAAGTTGAAACAATCAGGCATAGTGGAAGACTTCATCACTTCTTTTGAGAATTTGGCCTTTCGAACCGAGGGCATGTCAGATGTGTTCTTCTGTGAATGCTTATCAGTGGTCTCAAGGATGAAATCTGTTCCCAGGTTCTCATGGCTCTCCCTCCCACTTGGTTGGAAGCTACTCAACGTGCTAAAGAGGCCCAACAAGTTGTTTTTTCCCAGAACAAAAAACCCCCTTTTGTTACTCGCCCTCGACTCGCTAGTCCTAACCCCACTGTTACTCCCCTCAACGTTTAGAAACTAACTAGGGATGAAATGGTTGAATGCCAACTGAAGGGTCTTTTCTATAATTATGATGAAAAATATTTTTTGGGGAACAAGTGCAAGGAAAAAAAACTATTTATGGCCATCTCAGAAGATGTTCCTGAAGAGGATGTGATAGTTCCCCTTGTTGAAGAACCCTCGCTTTCTGATGCCACCCAAGAGCCTGTTGACCCACCTGAAGTTGACCCACTTATTTCCTTGCATGCCATCACTAGCTTCTTGCCCCCCAAAACTCTCAATCTCATTGGCTACATTAATCACAGGAAGGTCATCATCCTTGTTTTTTTTTTGTTTGTTAATTTGTGCGGGACCTGTTGGCTACGCGATTAACCTGTGGCTTGAGAAACCGTGACTCAGGGGCATCTAAGCCATCAAAATCACTTGGGTATCGCACTCGGCCTGAGCCACACCAACTCTTAGCATGGTTGGATTTTTTGTCCCCGCAGGTTTCGAACCGATGACTTTAACAACACGGAGTGGCTTAACAACACACTCTGTCACCGACTGTCCTACACCTCGGGGACTAGTCATCATCCTTGTTGACAGTGGTAGCACCCACAATTTTATTCATCGTCGCATTGCCTAGGAAACCAATTGCTATATTTGTGTTGTCAATAATTTTCAAATCATGATAGCCAATGGTGGGTCCATGAAATGTGGTGGGCGGTGTGAAAATGTTCGTCTTCAAATTGGACCTTACCAACCAAAATATCATATGTTTTCCATTGAAACAGGAGGTTGTGACATTGTGCTAGGTGTTGAATGGTTACACACTTTGGGTCCCATTCTTATGGATTTTAAAGAATTAACCATGCAATTCCAACACGATGGAAAAAAGTATGAATTCCAAGGTCTCATAGTTGTTTCTCCTGAGATCATTAGTTCCCATCATATGGAAAATATCCTCAAGAAAGACCACTCCGGTATCATTGCTCAAATCCATTCTATTCAAACCATTGACACACCCTATGTGCATACTGATTTCCAAGCTATCCTTTCCAAACATCCAACTGTTTTTTTCACCCCTCAGGGCCTTCCTCCTTCTTGTGGCATTCATGATCATTCCATTCCCCTTGTTCCTGGTAGTATTCTTCCCAATATTCTCCCTTATCACCACCCCTTTTCCCAAAAGAATGAATTTGATAAAATAGTGCAGGAATTGCTCCAAGCGTGTAACATCCCCAACCGCCAACAAGTCGGGCAACGCTACTACGTGGAACATTCACACACACACACACATAAGGAATTTTAATCAATTTAAAACACATAACATAGATTTTATTGTTATCATTCAGATTCAAACAAGATTAGCAGTAAATCCACATGCAATGGAATACATGATAACATCCAAGCATCACATAACATGCATAAAATACATAATTAAGCCCATAATTGATACTTATCTATTAGCCATAGTAAATCCACCAACTATGTGAATACCTTCCACGAACCTCCTAGCCTTATACCACGCTGCTTATCATGCTCAACAGTGGGTCACCCCCAAGCTGGGACTAAGCTCCACCCCGGGCAAGGGAATCCTAGACTAGGCTGAGGTTACAAGAAAACTGCACAGTGCAACTAGAAGGATTCTCTCTAGGAGCCTTCTTATGCCCACTACTCACGGACTCTCATTCCCCACATGCTCGTTCAACTTGAGAGTATACACCTTCATTGTCACGTAGTCCATCGGTTGCTTCACCTCCCTCTCGGGGTATCGGCAACAAGCCAAATCAGGAATTATCGGAGCTCTGTAGCTAGTGCTAGACTCTCTCTGGGAGAAAACCACTTCCTAGCAAACTCTCTCACCTGGAGAGAGATTCTCACAGTATTGAAAACCTGCCTCTTCAACCACGGGCCTGACAACCCGCTTCTTCAATCAGTTTCAACTCAATTCCCGCAAGGTGAGGATAACAACAACAACAATAGCAAGTCAGTTCACTCACGGGTGACAACAACAATAAGAATTTGGGTATAGACATCCAAAAATGACAACATTCCACACTAAGACAAGGAACTGCGTGGCCACAACAACCCACAGTTATAACACTACACGGCTCAGGTAATACACGGGACAACAACCCAAATGGTTAAGGCACGAACTTGGATTTACAGTGTGGATAAACCTGGGTTCACAAGACACACAGGTCGAATTTTCCCTCTCGACTGGTTTCTAATATGTGTATGGTTATGAAAAGGTCCAACGCAGATGCAAATAGTTCAGATGGAGGATGTGTCAGCTTCTCAGGAAAACATCACAGGTCGACCTCACAATTTTCTGGTTTCAAAGCTACGTGAGGGTATACAGAGATTAGATACAGATGCCAGACAAGATAGACAACGGATGGGAGAATGGAGGATGAACCCCCAACATGAGCTGACTCTTCATCTTTAACTGCATGCGCCCAGGTCGACACTTGTCTTCCTGGAGCTGCATGCGTTCCCTTTTTGCACAGGTTGGAGCTGCATGTGTTGCATCTCCCAGGACATAGGATAAAAACATGTCTTTCACACATCTTTGGAATAATAATAAATTATTATTCTCAAGGACTTAAGCCCCTAAGCTTATCCCCTCTTTCCAACCTTTAAGCCCCCTTTTCCTTACCCACCTTGTGGAAAATTGTTTCCCCGTCACTCTTTCTTCGTGGTCGGCCTGGACGCAGTGATGTTTATATTTTATTAATTGTTTTTCATAATTTCATATACAAAACAGGCTACTGGCCTTTAACACTTAGGCTCTCCGGCCTAATAAACACATAATCTTACCAACTTACAATTTCTCAGCTCACCAACCTGCAAAACATGATTACAATTCAAAATATAACTGGGGCTCATCCATGGGGATATTACAATACCCTCCCCTTATTTTTTGCACTATCCTCAGTGCAACTCTTTACACAACATCAACAAGATTTCCAAAATCTTCAAAAAGATGGGGGTATTCTGCCCGCATAGCATCCTCATGCTCCTATGTCACGTCCTCAGGACCGTACCAGGTCCACTGAAACTTTACAAGTCCTATGGCTTGATTCCAGAGTTGTTTACTCTTCCGGTCCAATATGCACATAGGATGCACTTGGAAGACGCCTTCTTGCTCCACCTGAACCACATTCCAATCAATCAAATGATTAGGATCAAGTATATATTTCTTAAGCAATGAAATATGAAACACATTATGTACAGTCCTGGATGCAGGTAATACAATCATATATGCAACTAGCCCAATCCTTTCTAGGATTTCAAATGTCCCACAAAATCTGTATGCCAACTTCAAACAGTTTCCCAGCTTTAGGGAACTTCTGTTGGTTTTCACTTTCAAGAAAACATGATCACCCACTTTAAACTCTCTATGGGTTATGTTCTTATCAACATAACTTTTCTTCCTATCTTGGGAGACTTCAAATTCTTCTTAATCTTCAACATTTGTTCTTCAATTTCCTTGAGCAAATCTGGCCCAACTACTTATCTATCAGCTGGGGTATCCCAACTTACTGGAGTATTGCACTTTCTGTCCTAAAGTGCTTCAAATGGGCCCATCTTCAGTGATGCTTGATACCCATTGTTGTAGGCGAATTCTACCAAGTGTAGGTAGTATTCCCATTTATATGGTTTTTCCATCACATATATCCTTAGTATGTATTCTATTACTCGATTCACCCTCTCTATCTACCCATCAGACTCAGGATGATAGGTTGTGTTGAAGTTCAGATTTGTTCTGAACCCCTTGAATAACCATTTCCATAATTTTGAGGTGAATTTCGGGTCCCTGTCAGATACAATTGTCTTGGGAATACCATGCAATCGTGGTATTTCCCTCATAAAAATATCAGAAAAATTAACTTCCTTGTGAGTAGTCTTTAGTGGAATAAAATGGGCAACTTTCGTAAGATTTTCCACCACCACAATGATTGAATCATGTTGCTTGTCGATCTTGGGCAATCCTTTGATGAAATCCATTGTCACTACCTCCCACTTCCACTCAGAAATGTGTAAAGGTTGTAGCAACCCTATTGGGTGCCTATGCTCAGCTTTAACCTTCTGGCATTCCATACATCTGGAGATGTATTCTGCAATTTCTTTCTTCATACCTGGCCAAAAGTAATGGCTCTTGACTGTTGCCACATTTTTTTGATATCCAGGGTGCCCTGCATAAGGAGCATTATGCGTTTCATTCAAAATCATAAGTTTCAAGTCCTGGACATTAGGTACATAAATTATGTTCTTGTACAAAAGTGTTCCATCGGCTTCCAATTTATAATTTTCCACTTTTTGTGGCATCTCACCTTATTGTAGCTTTTCTACCAAATCCCTGTACTACAAATCTGCATTTGCATCTTCCGAAATTCTACCTTTAATATCAGTTCGGTACATGCTAATGGTTGTATCATGTAATTCATGCACCTTCTTGCTAAGTGCATCAACCACTTTGTTCTCTTTTCCTTTGATATGCTTTATATCAAAGTCATACTCACAAAGAAACTACAACCACCGACTCTGCCTAGCATTTAAGGTTGGCTAATCAAACAAATACTTCAGATCGTTATGGTATGTCCGCAGTTCAAACCTCCTTTCCATGAGGTAATTCCTCCATTTCTTCAGAGCGTGAACGATGGCCACCAACTCCAAATCATGAGTTGCATAGTTCCTTTCATGCTCTTTCAACTTTATGGATTCATAACAAATAATGAACCCATTCTGACTGAGGAATCGTCCCAGTCCTTCTTTTCATGCATCTGTACACACTACAAAGTCTTCATTCAAATATGAAATCCTTAGGATTGGAGCACTGGTTAACAACTGCTTCAATCATTGGAATATTTTCTCACATTCCTCTGTCCACTGAAATTTATTCTCCTTCCTTTGCAAGGAAGTGATAGGGTAAGCTATCCTTGAGAACCCTGCAATGAAACTTGTGTAATAGCCAGCTAGACCCATAAAGGATATGAATTTTTTCACATTATTTGGCACTGACCATTTTTTTATGGCTTCAATCTTCTCAGGATCTACGGCTATCCCATCCTTGGAGATGATGTTCCCCAAGTAATGGATATGATTTTGATAAAATGAGCAATTTCTTAATTTAGCATACAACTGGTGCTCTCTTAGCAGTTGTAGAACCATCCTCAGATGTTGTTCATGCTCTTCCTCCGACTTGGAATACACCAGGATGTCATCCAAAAAGACTATGACAAAATTGTCTAGATATTCCCTGAATACCTCATTCATTAGGCACATAAAGAAAGCGGGTGCATTTGACAACCCAAATGGCACCACTGTCAATTCATAGTGACCATACCTTGTTCTGAAGGTAGTCTTGTTGATGTCTTCATCCTTTATTCTTACCTGGTAATATCGTGATCTAAGATCTATTTTCAAAAATATCTTAGCATCCTTCAACTGGTCAAAGAGATCGTCGATCCTTGGCAGAGGATACTTGATATTTACAGTCACTTTGTTCAACTGTCTGAAATAGATACATAATGTCAGCATCCCATCCTTCTTCTCCATGAACAGGATCGAATCTCCCCAAGGTGACACACTTGGGCATATATACCCCTTCTTCAGAAGCTCTTCAAGCTACAATTGTAGTTCTTTCAGTTCTGGTGTACTCATTATGTAAGAAGCTTTTGATACTGGAGTTTCTCCAAGCATAAATTTTATAGAAAAATCAATATCTCTCTTTGGGGGTAATCCTGGTACCTCCTGGAATACATCCCAAAAATCCTTTAATACCGCATGCTCTTTGATATTTGACACCTTATCCTCAGGTGCTTCCTCCAAGTGGGCTGCAAATAATTGATAGCCTTTCTAGTAGCACTTCTTCAGCTCCATTGTTGGGATTTATCTTATAGCAACAACTCTGAGAATTCCTTGGACTATTTTCTAATTCCCCTCCTCATCCAGGCAAGTGAATGCCTTGTTATGACAGTCTAGGATGGCATAGTGTTGGTCCAACCAATCCATCCCAATTAGACAGTCATAGGAACCTAAATGCATAATGTTCAATTCATCCCTTATGTTCAGTCCATTCATGTCCACTGGACATGACTTAACCGACTCCATAACCTTTCTCTTGGTTCTTGTAGCCAGCTGCACTAACCAAGATTTTCCATGTTTTCTTCTCGACAATTGCAAACTTTCCACCACCCTAGGGTCTATATAACTATGACTAGCCCCTGAATCAATTAAAATAGTAAAGACATGGTTTTTTATCATACCTTCCACTTCAATCATGTGTGATTGAAATTTATCTTGCTTGTTGTCCAGGGATGCATGGATCTTGGGTATTCTACTGCCCATGTCATCCACTATTTCATCTTGTTGAACATTATGGATAGCTATCAATTTGCCATTTTTGTGGGAAAATTCTATGTACTTGTGGTTTCCCTGATAGCCCCAACACTGAATGGGAATATGCCTTGGCCTTTATCCCCCTATGTCTGCCATTCTCATCTCTCTAAACGATGGCTTCCCTTGAGGACTGTTTCTGAAAAAGGGAGGTTTGTTTCCCTTCTGCCTCTGCTCTTTCTTAAACTTCTTCTGGTCATCCCAAGCCTTCCAAAAAGTAGGCTTTTCTCTTTGTTGCTCATATAAGAATTTTTCTTTCCTTATCATTTCTTCCATAGTCTTAGGGTCATCATACTGAATCTTGTCCCCAATGGAAGGTGGTAGTCCACACAAACATATTTTAATTTTGATAGTATCATCCTTGATGAACGAAACATACTTCAGTAATTCCAAAAACCTTCGTTCATATTCATCAATGGACATGCTTTCTAGCTTGAGTTCAAATAACTCTTTCATCTTTCTGTCATAGTATCTTGTATTCAAGTATTTCTTTTCAAAATACTTCTTGAATTCCTTCCAAGTAATATCTTTTTCTCTAATGTGTTGCACCTGCACAAGCTGATCCCACCACATGGATGCCTTTCCCTTTAGTTGATACATTGAAATTCTTCCTTCTGCATGAGAGGAATAATTTTGTAGTTGGAAATATTTCCTGATGCCAAGCAACCATGTTTTGGCATCTTCCTCCTTCTTGTGTTCACCATCAAACGTAGGAGGCTTAATCTTGTTCATTTCACCCTTTAGTTCATCCACTCCAAATATCCTATGTTTTTTGGTAGGAGATGGGCTTGAACTACTACGTGCCTCCTTATTGGAATGCTTCGGGGAGTGACGACGATGCCTACTAACACTTCTTGATCTTATTTTATTTTCAGGGATCTTGCAACTTCGTGATTTACTTGAGTCATTATCCTTATCCAACTTATTTTCTATTCTTTCCAAGCTCCACATCAACTTTAAGTTGAATTCTCCCTGTTGATCCCTGGCTTTCATGAGATTTTTGTTATTTTCTCGGTTAGTATGGGAATCTTTCTACAATTGATCAATGATTTTCATCATATGCTCTTCCTTATCTATATCTTCTCCATGTCCATTGGAGTTTGATCCTTCAACTCCCACATAGAAATCCATTCCTTTTTCTTCATTCTCTGAACTGGAAGCAGTCTGTGCCTCTTCTATTTCTTTACACTCAATGGCGAATCTATTCAGTTCTGGCACTCATTAAAATTCTGCAAACACAACATGCAAACATCTGGAATTTGTCAAGTCATCATTCCTTAACAAATCCCACAACATTCATAAATAATAATAATTCAAGAAAACGTTCAGTTTTCATTCTCTGTGATTCTCATTCAATCAAGAATCCCCATAGATTTCTTCTTTCGAAGCTCTTCTCTGCTATAATTTTTGGACACTAGCCCCTTTCTCTCAGTCCCCAACCCACGTGCCCATGGGTCGTGACCAATCATTAGATCAATAAGTGATTACTTGGGCCTTCGACTTTCAGAAACCTTCATAATACATCACAACAGACTCTCGGAGTTTTGAATTAACGAACTCGCGAAGTAGGGTGGATCAACTGTCCACTACTACTCAACACCCAATGGATGAAAATCGCTGTGGAAATTCAAGCATGTGAGCTTCAGGACTTTGGAGCTTCCGAGCTTCAAGACTTCGGAGGATTTCACATCCACACACCCCCAACGCCCCGAACCGTTAATTTCCAAACACTTCCATGACAATTTTGTTGACGTCATTACGTCACATTGCTTACACTTTTCCAATTATGGGGGCATGCAATGGTGGTTTGGAGTAACCCTCCTTTCGTCCTGCAATTCTTCTGATGCTGACACATAACACCACGGGAAAACCATGGTTTGGATTGCGGGACCGCCTTGGAGAATTAACTCCCGTGAAACTTGGGTCCCCATAATGCCTCCTGGCCGTCAATCTTTATGTATCGTGATCAACGCTAGTGTGGGTCCTCCAAATTTTAACTATGTTATTCAACCTCAAGGCCCACATAGTACAGCTATAAAAATTCCAAGTGAGGGCACGTGGCAGGTATAGGAAAGGTCCACGTCACCTCCTAGTGATGTCATCATGACTCACCACTTCGGCTCTTCAGGCTTCGGGAGTTTCAACTCCTCTAGGCTTGCTTTTGCCCAGAGCACTTTTCCCCTGAGTTCATGATCTACTGACGTGTGTGCTCCTTCACAATCAATGACTATGAGTGACTTCAGATATTTTGCTTTCTCCTCGATCACATAACTCCTGAAGTGATCTCACTTCAAAGTTGTGTATCTTGTGCAACTTTTCAACCTAGATTGGATGATTGTCGATCCTTTGTACTCAGATCTGACGACTTGGGATTGGTTTCTTCCTCAACGCTCTCCTTTTCTTTCATGGACACGTATCTAACGGTCCAGACTCATTCCAACAACAGATCTAACAATTGTTGTCGCTCCTCCTCCTGAGCTTCGTTTATCGAACCCCTTTCTCCTTAGAGGCTTGATTCGACACTTAGTCAACTTTAGGATCTATTCACTCCTTGCAACATATCTTTGTGTCCCTTCACGAGAAAACTCAATCTATTTCTCCCAGGATTTTTGAGTCAAATACTTTATCGACACACTCCTTGCACCTTGGGAGACTCTGAACCTCGAAATTTGTCCCTTTAGACAATAATTCACTCTGAAAAATTTGTCTCATTAACCACTAACATGGCCCATCCGGGCTCAGTGTCGAAACCATGCTCTGATACCATATTGTAACATCCCCATCCACCAACAGGTCGGGCAACGCTACTACACAAAAAATTCACACACACACACACACACACACACACATATAAGGCATCTAAATCAATTTAAAACACATAACACCGAGTTTACTATTACCATTCATATTCAAACAAGATTAATAGTAAATCCACATGCAATGAAATACATGATAACATTCAAGCATCACATAACATGCATAAAATACATAATTAAGCACATAATTGATACTTATCTATTAGCCAGAGTAAATCCACCAACTAAGTGCAGACCTTCCATGAACCTCCCAGCCTTAGACCATGCTACTCATCACACTCGGTAGTGGGTCACCCCTGATTTGGGACTAAGCTCCACCCTGGGCAAGGGAATCCTATACTAGGATGAGGTTATAGGAAAACTACACCATGCAACCAGAAGGATTATCTCTAGGAGCCTTCTTACGCCCACTACTCATGGACTCTCATTCCCCACATTCCTGTTCTACTCAAGAGTATACATCTTCACTATCATGCAGTCCATCGACTGCCTCACCTCCCTCTCAGGGTCTCAGCAACAGGCCAGATCAGGAATTCTCGGAGCTCCGTAGATGGTGCTGGACTCTCTATGGGAGAAAATCAATTCCCAACAAACTCTCTCACCTGGAGAGAGTTGCTCACAGGCCTGACAACTTTCCTATTCAACCACAGGCCTGACAATCCACTTATTCAACTAGTTTCAACTCAATTCCCACAAGATGAGGATAACAACAACAACAATAGTGATTCGGTTCACTCACGGGTGACAACAACAACAGGAATTTGGGTATGGATGTCCAAAAATGACAACATTCCACACTAAGACCAGGAACTGCATGGTGGCAAGAGCCCACAATTATAACACCACATGACTCAGGTAATACATAGGACAACAACCCAAATGGTTAAGGCACGAACTCAGATTTGTAGTGTCGATAAACTTGGGTTCACAGGACATACAGGTTGACTTTTCCCTCCTGACTGGTTTCTTAGATGTGTGTGGTTATGCATAGGTCCAACACAGATGCAAATGGTTCAGATGGAGGATGCGTCAACTTCTCAGGAAAACATCACAGGTCGGCCTCACGGTTTTTTGGTTTCATAGTTGCATTAGGGTATTTAGAGATCAGATGCAGATTCAAAACAAGATAGGCATGAGATAAGAGAATGGAGGATGAACCCCCAACAAGAGATGACTCTTCAGCTTTAACTGCATGTGCCTAGGTCGACACTTGTCTTCCTGGAGCTTCATGTGTTCCCTTTTTGCACATGTCAGAGCTACATGTGTTGCCTCTCCCAGGACTTAGGATAAAGACATGTCTTTCACACAGCTTTGGAATAATAATAAATTATTATTATCAAGGAATTAAGCCCCTAATCTTAGCCCCTCTTTCCAACCTTTCAGCCCCCGTTTCCTTACCCACCTTGTGGAAGCTTAGTCCCCCATCACTCTTTCTTTGTGGTCGGTCTGCACACAACGATGTTTATATTTTATTAATGATTTTGCATAATTACATACACAAAATAGGCTCTTGGCCTTTAACACTTAGGCTCTCCGGCCTAATAAACACATAAGCTTACCAACTTACAATTTCTCGACTTACCAGCCTACAAAACACGATTACAATTCAAAATATAATTGGGGATTATCCTTGGGGATATTACAAAGAGGGTGTTATCTGCCTCAGTACCAACCCTTATTCTTCCCATGTGGTCATGGTACTTAATAAATAAGGTACTTGGCGCATGTGTCTTGACTTTTGTTCCCTCAATAAGCTCACCATCAAGGACAAGGTCCCCATTCCTATCATTGATGATCTCTTGGATGAGTTGAGTGGTGCTCAATAATTCACTAGACTTGATCTATGTTCTGGCTACCACCAGATACGTATGCAAGAAGATGACATACCCAAGACTTCCTTTCGAACTCACAAGGGTCACTATGAGTTTTTGGTCATGCCCTTTGGCCTGTGTAATTCCCCTTCCACCTTCCAAATCCTCATGAATCATGTATTCTGTCCTTTTCTCCATCATTTTGTTTTAGTTTTCTTTGATGATATTCTCATCTATAGTAAAAATTGGGAATCTCATATTTCCCATGTGGATCAAATTCTCCATCTACTCTCGCAACACCAACTTTTCCTCAAACAATCTAAATGTGCTTTTGTCGCCTCATAAGTTGATTACTTGGGTTACATTGTTGGCAAGTCCGGTGTTAGAGTGGATCCTAAAAATATTGAAGCTATGCAATATTGGCCTCACCCAAAGACTCTCAAAAGTTTGCGTGGATTTCTTAGTTTAACAAGTTATTATCACAAGTTTGTTAAGAATTATGGAAATATTGCGGCACCTCTCACTGCTCTCCTTAAAAACAATTCTTTCACTTGGACTCTAGCAGCTACTCAGGATTTTCAAACCTTGAAGATGGCTATCTGCACCACTCTAGTCCTGGCCCTTCCTAATTTCACATAGACCTTTGTCCTGCAATGTGATGCTTTCGGGGAAGGAATTGGCATTGTCCTTATGCAAGAGGGTCGGCCTTTGGCCTTTACCAGCAAACAACTATCAGAGAGAAATTTGGGAAAATGAATCTATGAAAAGGAAATGTTGGTTATTTTGCATGTCGTGGATCTTTTGCGCCCTTATCTATTGGGGAAACGCTTCCAAATTAAGATAGATCATCAAAGTCTCAAGTAATTTCTAGAACAACGACTTTCCTCCCCTGAGCAACAGAAATGAGTGACTAAGTTCTTTGTATATGATTATGAGATCATTTACAAGAAAGGAAAAGACAATGTGGTTGTTGATGCACTTTCTAGAAAATATGAAGATGAAGGGTCCCTTTTTTCTCTCTCCTTCATTGTACCATATTGGCTCCAATTTGTTTGCCAGGAATGGCTATAAGATTCCAAAAGTTTGCATTTGATACAATAATTGGAGTCCAATTCTCCAGTCTCCTTAGGGTACTCTTGGCTCAATGATGAGCTTCGATACAAAGTTCGTTTGTATTTAACTACCCAGTCAAAACTTAAATCCAGGGTGATTTCTGAGCTTCATGCTACACCCATAGTTGGGCACTCAGGATTTACGAAAACCTATGACCGGGTCAAACATTATTTTTTTTTGGGATGCTATGAAACATGACGTTCGTAAATTTTTGGTTGAATGTGATGTGTGTCAACGCAATAAGGGAGAAATAGTCAAATCTACTGGCACACTACAACCACTTTCAATTCCACCTATTATTTGGCGGGGTGTCTCTATTAAGTTTATTGTAGGCTTACCTAAATCGAGAAATAAATTAGTCATCATGGTGGTATTTGATCGTATTTCCAAGTATGCTCATTTCTGTGCTCTTCAAAACCCATTTACAACCTCCACTGTGGCTCAACTTTTCATGGATCAGGTCTTCAAGCTTCATGGAATGTCGCATTCCATTGTTTTAGATCGTGACCCAACTTTCACCAACAATTTTTGGAAAGAACTGTTCAAGCTCCAAGGCACCCAATTGCATATCATCACAGCTTATCATCCCCAGACTGATGGTCAAACTGAAGTGGTCAACAAGTGTTTGGAAATATATTTGAGGTGTTTTTCATCGAAAAGGAAAAATCAGTGGGCTTAATGGTTAACACTAGCTGAATGGTGGTACAACACTTCTTACCATATAGCTACCTGCATGACTCCTTTTGAAGCGGTATATGGAAAAAATCCACCTTCAGTTCTCTCATATTTTCTAGGGGTCTTGAAGGGCCAGACAGTTGAGAAAACACTTACAGTTCAAGAGGCTATTCTTCGTACCCTCAAAGTGAATTTGGTCATGGTCGAGAATCGCATGAAGCAACAAGAAGATCAAGGTCACTCTGAACGTCAATTTGCAGAAGGGTATCAGTTGTTTCTTTGACTGCAACCTTAGAAGAAAACTTCCCTCAAGGCTGACCATTGTTAGAAACTGGCGCCCAAATTTTATGTTCCTTATACAGTTCTCAAGTATGTGGGACATGTGGCCTATCAGTTAGCTTTTCCCAGTCATTCTAAGCTCCATCCTATTTTTCATGTTTCCTTCTTAAATAAGGTGATTGGAACTAAGTGCTAAAATAAAACTGACCTTCCCGAGTTGGATGAAGAAGGATCCATTTGGCTACAACCACAAGAATATTGGACTAGTGTGAGGGTCGTCTGCGTTAGCGAAACATCAAGGAAGTGTTAGTCCAGTGGAAATATACAACTCCAGCAGATGCCACTTCGGAACCAACTACTTTTCTGCAACAATTTCCTCATCTCAAGCCTTGAGGACAAGCTTGTTTTTAAGGGGGAGGACATGTTAGGGACCTAACCCCTCACGTAGGTAGAATAATATATTTCCATGTAATAAAGGTCAATATTAATGAGGCCTAGCAATAAGGAAGAATAAGTCCAATGTAAGAATACCTAAAAGAATCTTCTGCTTCTAGGAGGATCTTCCTCTAGATTGTTCTTTTGATAGACATATTAAGTATAAATAAGAGTCGAGGGTATGAGAAGTTTTTTCTTGGATATTATTGTAATAGAGATCTTCTCTGTTGGAGGTTTCCCCCTCGAAGAGGTAGGTGAACATTTCTCTCAGTAATTGAAGTGATCTTTCTGGTGTTCTTCTGGTATCATTTTGGTATTATTGTGGTGTTGTTCTGATTATATTGTTGTTCATCTGCCATTTCTAACTATTTATTTCTGTTCTGCATACGTTTTTATATATGGAATATTACAACTAAGATGAGAAATTGATCCCACTAAACCAAAGCTAGGACCTCATGTTGATGGTGTGATTGGTTCCATTACGAATGCTGCAGCTAATCAATTAATGAACTAGAAAAATGTCATTATATTTGAACACACCTAGATTTTTGTAAATCACTATGAATGTCTTAGGCCCCACACAAACCTCCAATGTTCATTAGGTCCAGACAACAAATCCAAAGGGAAAAATAAAGGATAGAATAAAAATAGAAATTTGTGATAAGGGCTTGAAAATAATAATGACAACAATAATATTGATGGTGGTAAGAAATATAAGAATAAATAAGAATTCCCTTGCAACTAATACTAACAGGGCTAAGAAAGAGAAAAATAAACCAAAATTCCCTTGCAAGCTTTATAAGGAATATCACCTCACTCATGAATGCCCCAATTTCGAGAAAGCTCTAATAGTGTTAGTGCAGTAGAAGACTCAACAAGCTCCTATCATTCTTGCTAAACCATTCCCTTCGTAAGGGTAGAAAAAGTTCCTTGGCACTTCTAAACCCACACCCTACAAGGGGGCAACCCATTGAACATGAATATTTACATGTGTGAGAAGGATACTAATTTCTAAATGTGAGCTCATAATTATGATGCTTTAAATATGAATAAGGAAACATCCACATCCCAATAGTATATCCCTCTCCAAATAGAGAATCCAATAGTTGATACAATGTCTCACCCTCCAAAGGGTATTTTAAGAAGAGTTGTATACAATCCCAATTCCTAGGCTACTCAAAATTACAACATTGTAGAAAATTTAGCCCATGCACCTT
>SNQJ01S0021669.1:0-25556 GCA_010110895.2 Picea sitchensis | reverse complement strand
CAAGTCTTGAGAACTCTTTGATTTTGCTAATTTTTAAAGTTTAAAGTTATTGATCCATATTCATGTAATTTAACCGTCCATTATTTGATCCTCATATTCCCCTTTTTCATCAAGTATATGAATTCCCACATGGAAATCCAACTTTGCAATTTCACCTTAATATTCTTTTTCAGTGGTTTGGAATGGACAACATTGATATTACATCATGTGTAGGGGGTACCAATCCTCCTATCTCTAGAATTACCACTTGAGATGTTATTATCCCTAGGATAATTCCAACTAGTGGGTTTGGTACTCTTTTCACCATCCCTCAAGGTACCAAAAACGCCTCCTTTGATATATTTCCTTTTATCACAAGTCTTCCACCTATTTTCCCAGATTTAACATTTTTGCGAGGAACACTATTGTCCCATTTACTACATTTTATTTCAATATTTATGACATTTCTATATCTATATTCCCTAGTCAGAGTGTATTTATCCCATCTTATGGAATTCCTATTAGTAGCATAGCCATTTGAAATATGGGAAACCCATTTGGTAGAATTTCAACCTTAACATTTGTTATAAAATACATTCAAATTTCACTCTTAGTGGTGGAAACATACAAGGGGGGAATTTCATGAGTAGTAAAATGACACATATTGGAGAAATGAGGCAATATCTTAGTAACTCCAATTCCATTGTCACCACTAAGTTACTTTTCTTGGTAACATTAAATCTATTAGATTTGAAAAAATTGACTAAGAATGATATGGTGTAGCACAATTTGACTTGATCTCCTATCCTAGCTAAGTTTCCTTTGGCATTCCCTAAGTTCAAAAGAAAACCTAGAGAATATCCATCAAATCATATTATGGCATTCTATCTATGAAATTCATGAAATTCCCCGATGAATGAAAATATTTGACTACAATTTTTCTAGTGTAACCTGATAGGAATCATAGTGAAATGGTACATTGAACTACCATGAGCATCCCATAATAACTTTTCAACCTTGGAAATGGATTTTATAATGCATATTCAGTTACCAATCCATTACAATATAGGGATAGAATTTTTGATGTCGCTCCAACAAAACACATACACCCATATTTCTAATCATATTCATGAGTGGAGAAGAAGACATTGAATGAATCAAGTTGACATCCCTAACCAATTTTTGGATGATTATTTTATTAAATCACTTGCACATAGAATTTCCAAAGATATTTCCCTATAAGGGGCAGTGACCGAGAAATAGTTAATTATGAAATCCTAGTGATTAGATTTGACACTGTATGAGATTTTTCCAAATGCACTGATGTTAGGGACCTAACCCCTCACGTAGGTAGAATAATATATTTCCATGTAATAAAGGTCAATATTAATGAGGCCTAGAGATAAGGAAAAATTAGTCCAATGTAAGAAGACCTAATAGAAGCTTCCGCTTTTAGAAGGATCTTCCTCTAGATCGTTCTTTTGATAGACATATTTAGTATAAATAGGATTTGAGGGTATGAGAAGTTTGTCTTGGATATTATTGTAATAGAGCTCTGCTTTGCTAGAGGTTTCCCCCTCGAAGAGGCAAGTGAACATTGCTCTTAGTAATCAAAGTGCTCTTTCTGGTGTTCTTCTGGTTTCATTTTGGTATTATTGTGGTGTTGTTCTGATTATATTGTTGTTCATCTTCTATTTCTAGCTATTTGTTTCTATTCCGCACACTTTTTTATATCTGGAATATTACAAGTGGTATCAGAGAACTTTCCTCGGCATAAAATTGTGGGTTAATTTTTTTTAGGGTAGAGATGTATTTCGACGTATTTAAGCTACAAATATCTGTCATTACATGCATAAAACCATGGTCGAAGATTCATACACGTAGTAAATACAAGTGGTACTTAAGTGCACATCTATTGGCCACCCTTGTAACCCTTGTTGGTACCCCTTTGAGTGGTAGCACATCAGACACCACCTATACACAAATCGACCTAGATCTCCTGAATCCCTCCATAGATAAACTGATCAGTCGCCTGACTGCTATAGTGTCACCGATAACAACACTCAGGAAGATACTCTCTAGTACTTGGGTAGTTGGGTAGTACGACTAAGGGCTCGATCTAGCCTCCATAGTTGGTGCCTTGAGATATTGGGCCAAGTACTACTGTTGGACCTCGCACATATATCAAAGAGCTATAGCATAGGGAAAACCCTTGTCTGTAGAACCCTTGAATACCCTAACCCTTGGGAAGGAAACATAAATAGAACCAATAATATCTATTCTGCATTTTGGCTGCGAAATTACTATGCATTTCTTCCTGTTAAGCATTTGGGAATTTCATCATTGCAGTATTCTTCAGGTCGGAGTATAACTTTGCAGGATTAAAAAAAAAAGTATAGTGGTCCCGTCGACACACTTATTTGGGACCTATTCCATTGGATTCCCCTTTTCTCCCTGATCGCAGTCATACCCTTCATTTTTAATCCTTTTTGTTTCAGTGGACCTGACCCCTTCCCAGTTTCCCTATTTTACCACCTATCCCATTATATTTCCCTACAAGCAGTGATCTTCGTGGTACCTATCACTTCTAAGTCTTTTTTTTTGTGCTCCCACCCACCCTTTTTTTTTTTACCCACACTTCCCCTCTCCAAATGGCCACCACTCACAACCAAGATCTCCAAAATTCCATTAATAAAGCCTATGTCTCCATTGAACATCTCACATATGAACTGGACTCCACCACTTCCCGCATTGACACCTTGGAAGCCAACCTCACAACCAAATTGACCTCCCTCCAGTCTATTGTCAATCAATTGGTGAACTTCCCTATGGTTCCTTCTTCATCAACACAACCTGATGCTTCTGATTCCTCTCAGTCTCCATATTTTCACTCCAAATCCTTTCATCGTGAACCCTGTCTTCCCTGCGTAGAGGTCAATAAATTTGATGGCTCCGATCCTACAGGTTGGGTCACTTAAATGAAGCATTATTTATCTCTGCATGGTATTACTGATGAGTTGTCAAACTTCACTATGTTGTCCTCTATCTAGATCTTGAACGCTAGCCATGGTGGCAATGGCATAAAAATTCACATCAGGGTTATATTTCCTAGACCTAGTTTGTTGCTGAGATCTATGCTTGCTTTGATACTGATACCCACTATCTAGGTCGTTTGACCAAGTTGAAACAATCAGGCATAGTGGAAGACTTCATCACTTCTTTTGAGAATTTGGCCTTTCGAACAGAGGGCATGTCAGATGTGTTCTTCTGTGAATGCTTTATCAGTGGTCTCAAGGATGAAATCTGATCCGAGGTTCTCATGGTTCGCCCTCCCACTTGGTTGGAAGCTAATCAACGTGCTAAAGAGGCCCAACAAGTTGTTTTTTCCCAGAACAAAAAACCCCCTTTTGTTACTCGCCCTCGACTCGCTATTCCTAACCCCACTGTTACTCCCCTCAACGTCTAGAAACTAACTAGGGATGAAATGGTTGAACGCCTACTGAAGGGTCTTTGCTATAATTATGATGAAAAATATTTTTGGGGGAACAAGTGCAAGGAAAAAAAACTATTTATTGCCATCTCAGAAGATGTTCCTGGAGAGGATGTGATAGTTCCCCTTGTTGAAGAACCCTCCCTTTCTGATGCCACCCAAGAGCCTGTTGACCCACCTGAAGTTGACCCACTTATTTCCTTGCATGCCATCACTAGCTTCTTTCCCCCCCAAACTCTCAATCTCATTGGCTACATTAATCACAGGAAGGTCATCATCCTTGTTTTTTTTTTATTTGTTAATTTGTGCGGGACCTATTGGCTACGCGATTAACCTGTGGCTTGAGAAACCGCGACTCAGGGGCATCTAAGCCATCAAAATCACTTGGGGATCGCACTCGGCCTGAGCCACACCAACCCTTAGCATGGTTGGATTTTTTGTCCCCACAGGTTTCGAACCGATGACTTTAACAACACGGAGTGGCTTAACAACACACTCTGTCACCGACTGTCCTACACCTCAGGGACTAGTCATCATCCTTGTTGATAGTGGTAGCACCCACAATTTTATTCATCGTCGCATTGCCTAGGAAACCAATTGCTATATTTGTGTTGTCAATAATTTTCAAATCATGATAGCCAATGGTGGGTCCATGAAATGTGGTGGGCGGTGTGAAAATTTTTGTCTTCAAATTGGACCTTACCAACCAAAATCTCATATGTTTTCCATTGAAACAGGAGGTTGTGACATTGTGCTAGGTGTTGAATGGTTACGCACTTTGGGTCCCATTCTTATGGATTTTAAGGAATTAACCATGCAATTCCAACACGACGAAAAAAAGTATGAATTCCAAGGTCTCAGAGTTGTTTCTCCTGAGATCATTAGTTCCCATCATATGGAAAATATCCTCAAGAAATACCACTCTGGTATCATTGCTCAAATCCATTCTATTCAAACCATTGACACACCCTATGTGCATACTGACCTCCAAGCTATCCTTTCCAAACATCCAACTGTTTTTTTCACCCCTCAGGGCCTTCCTCCTTCTCGTGGCATTCATGATCATTCCATTCCCCTTGTTCCTGGTAGTATTCTTCCCAATGTTCTCCCTTATCACCACCCCTTTGCCCAAAAGAATGAATTTGATAAAATAGTGCAGGAATTGCTCCAAGCGTGTAACATCCCCAACCGCCAACAGGTCGGGCAATGCTACTACGTGGAACATTCACACACACACACACACACATAAGGAATTTTAATCAATTTAAAACACATAACATAGAGTTTATTGTTATCATTCAGATTCAAACAAGATTAGTAGTAAATCCACATGCAATGGAATACATGATAACATCCAAGCATCACATAACATGCATAAAATACATAATTAAGTCCATAATTGATACTTATCTATTAGCCATAGTAAATCCACCAACTACGTGAATACCTTCCACGAACCTCCTAGCCTTATACCACACTTCTCATCATGCTCAACAGTGGGTCACCCCCGAGCTGGGACTAAGCTCCACCCCGGGCAAGGCAATCCTAGACTAGGCTGAGGTTACAAGAAAACTGCACAGTGAAACTAGAAGGATTCTCTCTAGGAGCCTTCTTACGCCCACTACTCATGGACTCTCATTCCCCACATGCCTATTCAACTCGAGAGTATACACCTTCATTGTCACGCAGTCCATCAGTTGCTTCACCTCCCTCTCAGGGTCTCAGCAACAAGCCATATCAAGAATTATCGGAGCTCTGTAGCTAGTGCTAGACTCTCTCTGGGAGAAAACCACTTCCTAGCAAACTCTCTCACCTGGAGAGAGATTCTCACATGATTGAAAACCTGCCTCTTCAACCATGGGCCTGAAAACCCACTTCTTCAATCAGTTTCAACTCAATTCCCGCAAGGTGAGGATAACAACAACAACAATAGCAAGTCAGTTCACTCACGGGTGACAACAACAACAAGAATTTGGGTATAGACATCCAAAAATGACAACATTCCACACTAAGACCAGGAACTGTGTGGCCACAACAACCCACAGTTATAACACCACACGGCTCAGGTAATACACAGGACAACAACCCAAATGGTTAAGGCACGAACTTGGATTTACATTGTGGATAAACCTGGGTTCACAAGACACACAGGTTGGCTTTTCCCTCTCGAATGGTTTCTAAGATGTGTATGGTTATGAAAAGGTCCAACGCAGATGCAAACAATTCAGATGGAGGATGTGTCATCTTCTCAGGAAAACATCACAGGTCGACCTCACAATTTTCTGGTTTCAAAGCTATGTGAGGGTATGCAGAGATTAGATGTAGATTCCAGACAGGATAGACAACGGATGGGAGAATGGAGGATGAACCCCCAACACGAGCTGACTCTTCATCTTTAACTGCATGCACCCAGGTCGACACTTGTCTTCCTGGAGCTGCATGTGTTCCCTTTTTGCACAGGTTGGAGCTGCATGTGTTGCATCTCCTAGGACATAGGATAAAAACATGTCTTTCACACATCTTTGGAATAATAATAAATTATTATTCTCAAGGACTTAAGCCCCTAAGCTTATCCCCTCTTTCCAACCTTTAAGCCCCCTTTTCCTTACCCACCTTGTGGAAAATTCTTCCCCCATCACTCTTTCTTCGTGGTCAGCCTGGACGCAGCGATGTTTATATTTTATTAATTGTTTTTCATAATTGCATATACAAAACAGGCTCCTGGCCTTTAACACTTAGGCTCTTCGGCCTAATAAACACATAATCTTACCAACTTACAATTTCTCAGCTCACCAACCTACAAAACCTGATTACAATTCAAAATATAACTGGGGCTCGTCCATGGGGATATTACAATACCCTCCCCTTATTTTTTGCACTATCCTCAGTGTAACTCTTTACACAACATCAACAAGATTTCCAAAATCTTAAAAAATATGGGGGTATTATGCCCGCATAGCATCCTCATGCTCCCATGTCGTGTCCTCAAGACCGTACCAGGTCCACTAAAACTTTACAAGTCCTATGGCTTGATTCCAGAGTTGTTTTCTCTTCCGGTCCAATATGCACATAGGATGCACTTGCAAGACGCCTTCTTGCTCCACCTGAACCACATTCCAATCAATCAAATGATTAGGATCAGGTATATATTTCTTAAGCAATGAAATATGAAACACATTATGTATAGTCATGGATGCAGGTAATACAATCATATATGCAACTAGCCCAATCCTTTCTAGGATTTCAAATGTCCCACAAAATCTGTATGCCAACTTCAAACAGTTTCCCAGCTTTAGGGAACTTCTGTTGGTTTTCACTTTCAAGAAAACATGATCACCCACTTTAAAATCTCTATGGGTTATGTTCTTATCAACATAACTTTTCTTCCTATCTTGGGAGGCCTTCAAATTCTTCTTAATCTTCAACATTTGTTCTTCCATTTCCTTGAGCAACTCTGGCCCAACTACTTATCTATCAGCTAGGGTATCCCAACTTATTGGAGTATTTCACTTTCTGTCCTAAAGTCCTTCAAATGGGCTCATCTTCAGTTATGCTTGATACCCATTGTTGTAGGCGAATTCTACCAAGTGTAGGTAGTATTCCCATTTATATGGTTTTTCCATCACATATATCCTTAGTATGTATTCTATTACTCGATTCACCCTCTCTATCTACCCATCGGACTCAGGATGATAGGCTTTGCTGAAGTTCAGATTTGTTCTGAACCACTTGAATAACCCTTTCCATAATTTTGAGGTGAATTTCGGGTCCCTGTCAGATACAATTGTCTTGGGAATACCATGCAATCGTGCTATTTCCCTCATAAAAATATCAGAAAAGTTAACTGCCTTGTGAGTAGTCTTTAGTGGAATAAAATGGGCAGCTTTCGTAAGATTTTCCACCACCACCATGATTGAATCATGTTACTTGTCGATCTTGGGAAATCCTTTGATGAAATCCATTGTCACTACCTCCCACTTCCACTCAGAAATGGGTAAAGGTTGTAGAAACCCTATTGGGTGCCTATGCTCAGCTTTAACCTTCTGGCATTCCATACATCTGGAGATGTATTCTGCAATTTATTTATTCATACCTGGCGAAAAGTAATGGCTCTTGGTTGTTGCCACATTTTTTTGATATCCAGGGTGCCCTGCATAAGGAGCATTATGCGTTTTATTCAAAATCATAAGTTTCAAGTCCTGGACATTAGGTACATAATTTATGTTCTTGTATAGAAGTGTTCCATCGGCTTCCAATTTATAATTTTCCACTTTCTGTGGCATCTCACCTTGTTGTAGCTTTGCTACCAAATCCCTGTACTACAAATCTTCATTTGCATCTTCCGAAATTCTACCTTTAATATCAGTTCGGTACATGCTAATGGTTGTATCATGTAATTCATGCACCTTCTTGCTGAGTGCATCAACCACTTTGTTCTCTTTTCCTTTGATATGATTTATATCAAAGTCATACTCACAAAGAAACTACAACCACCTGCTCTGCCTAGAATTTAAGGTTGGTTGATCAAACAAATACTTCAGATCGTTATGGTATGTCCACAGTTCAAACCTCCTTTCCATGAGGTAATGCCTCCATTTCTTCAGAGCGTGAACGATGGCCACCAACTCCAAATCATGAGTTGCATAGTTCCTTTCATGCTCTTTCAACTTTATGGATTCATAACAAATTACGAACCCATTCTGACTGAGGAATCGTCCCGGTCCTTCTTTTCATGCATCTGTACACACTACAAAGTCTTCATTCAAATATGAAATCCTTAGGATTGGAGCACTGGTTAACAACTGCTTCAATCGTTGGAAGATTTTCTCACATTCCTATGTCCACTGAAATTTATTCTCCTTCCTTTGCAAGGAAGTGATAGGGTAATCTATCCTTGAGAACCCTGCAATGAAACTTATGTAATATCCAGCTAGACCCATAAAGGATATGAATTTTGTCACATTATTTGGCGCTGACCATTTTTTTATGGCTTCAATCTTCTCAGGATCTACGGCTATCCCATCCTTGGAGATGATGTTCCCCAAGTAATGGATATGATTTTGATAAAACGAGCAATTTCTTAATTTAGCATACAACTGGTGCTCTCTTAGCAGTTGTAGAACCATCCTCAGATATTGTTCATGCTCTTCCTCTAACTTGGAATACACCAGGATGTCATCCAAAAAGACTATGACAAAATTGTCTAGATATTCCCTGAATACCTCATTCATTAGGCACATAAAGACAACGGGTGCATTTGACAACCCAAATGGCACCACTGTCAATTCATAGTGACCATACCTTGTTCTGAAGGCAGTCTTGCTGATGTCTTCATCCTTTATTCTTACCTAGTAATATCCTAATCTAAGATCTATTTTCAAAAATATCTTAGCATCCTTCAACTGGTCAAAGAGATCGTCAATCCTTGGCAGAGGATACTTGATCTTTATAGTCACTTTGTTCAACTGTCTGAAATAGATACATAATATCAGCATCCCATCCTTCTTCTCCATGAACAGGATCGGATCTCCCCAAGGTGACACACTTGGGCATATATACCCCTTCTTCAGAAGCTCTTCAAGCTACAATTGTAGTTCTTTCAGTTCTGGTGTACTCATTATGTAAGAAGCTTTTGATACTGGAGTTGCTCCAAGCATAAATTTTATAGAAAAATCAATATCTCTCTTTGGGGGTAATCCTGGTACCTCCTGGAATACATCCCAAAACTCCTTTAATACCGCATGCTCTTTGATATTTGACACCTTATCCTCAGGTGCTTCCTCCAAGTGGGCTGCAAATAATTGATAGCCTTTCTAGTAGCACTTCTTCAGCTCCATTGTTGGGATTTATCTTATAGCAACAACTCTGCGAATTCCTTGGACTATTTTCTGATTCCCCTCCTCATCCAGGCAAGTGAATGCCTTATTATGACAGTCTAGGATGGCATAGTGTTGGTCCAACCAATCCATCCCAATTAGACAGTCATAGGAACCTAAATGCATAATGTTCAATTCATCCCTTATGTTCAGTCCATTCATGTCCACTAGACATGACTTAACCGACTCCATAACCTTTCTCTTGGTTCTTGTAGCCAGCTGCACTAACCAAGATTTTCCATGTTTTCTTCTCGACAATTGCAAACTTTCCACCACCCTAGGGTCTATATAACTATGACTATCCCCTGAATCAATTAAAATAGTAAAGACATGGTTTTTGATCATACCTTCCACTTCAATCATGTGTGATTGAAATTTATCTTTCTTATTGTCCAGGGATGCATAGATCTTGGGTATTCTATTGCCCATGCCATCCAATATTTCATCTTGTTGAACATTATGTATAGCTATCAATTTGCTATTTTTGCGGGAAAATTCTATGTACTTGTGGTTTCCCTGATAGCCCCAACACTGAATGGGCATATGCCTTGGCCTTTATCCCCCTATGTCCGCCATTCTCGGCTCTCTAAACGATGGCTTCCCTTGAGGACTATTTTTGAAAAAGGGAGGTTTGTTTCCCTTCTACCTCTGCTCTTTCTTAAACTTCTTCTGGTAGTCCCAAGCCTTCCAAAAAGTAGGCTTTTCTCTTTGTTGCTCATATAAGAATTTTTCTTTCCTTATCATTTCTTCCATAGTCTTAGGGTCATCATACTGAATCGTGTCCCCAATGGAAGGTGGTAGTCCACACAAACATATTTGAATTTTGATAGTATCATCCTTGATGAACGGAACATACTTCAATAATTCCAAAAACCTTCGTTCATATTCATCAATGGACATGCTTTCTAGCTTGAGTTCAAATAACTCTTTCATCTTTCTGTCGTAGTATCTTTTATTCAAGTATTTCTTTTCAAAATACTTCTTGAATTCCTTCCAAGTAATATCTTTCTCTCTAATGTGTTGCACCTGCACAAGCTGATCCCACCACATGGATGCCTTTCCCTTTAGTTGATACATTGCAATTCTTCCTTCTGCATGAGAGGAATAATTCTGTAGTTGGAAATATTTCCTGATGCCAAGAAACCATGTTTCGGCATCTTCCTCCTTCTTGTGTTCACCATCAAACGTAGGAGGCTTAATCTTGCTCATTTCACCCTTTAGTTCATCCACTCCAAATATCCTATGTTTTTTGGTAGGAGATGGGCTTGAATTACTACATGCCTCCTTATTGGAATGCTTCGGGGAGTGACGACAATGCCTACTAACACTTCTTGATCTTATTTTATTCTCAGGGATCTTGTGACTCCGTGATTTACTTGAGTCATTCTCCTTATCCAACTTATTTTCTATTCTTTCCAAGCTCCACATCAACTTTAAGTTGAATTCTCCCTGTTGATCCCTGGCTTTCATGAGATTTTTGTTATTTTCTCGGTTAGTATGGGAATCTTTCTACAATCGATCAATGATTTTCATCATATGCTCTTCCTTATCTATATCTTCTCCATGTCCATTGGAGTTTGATCCTTCAACTCCAAAATGGAAATCCATTCCTTTTGCTTCATTCTCTGAACTAGAAGTAGTCTGTGCCTCTTCTATTTCTTTGCACTCAATGGCGAATATATTCAGTTCTGGCACTCATTAAAATTCTTCAAACACAACGTGCAGACAACTGGAATTTGTCAAGTCATCATTCCTTAACAAATCCCACAACATTCATACATAATAATAATTCAAGAAAACGTTCAGTTTTCATTCTCTGTGATTCTCGTTCAATCAAGAATCCCCATAGATTTCTTCTTTCGAAGCTCTTCTCTGCTATAATTTTTGGACACTAGCCCCTTTCTATCAGTCCCCAACCCACGTGCCCATGGGTCGTGACCAAGCATTAGATCAATAAGTGATTACTCGGGCCTTCGACTTTCAGAAACCTTCATAATACATCACAACAGACTCTCGGAGTTTT
Organism: Picea sitchensis; assembly: GCA_010110895.2. Taxonomy (NCBI): domain Eukaryota; kingdom Viridiplantae; phylum Streptophyta; class Pinopsida; order Pinales; family Pinaceae; genus Picea; species Picea sitchensis. Next base: position 14,188 of record SNQJ01S0021669.1, on the reverse strand, counting down.
GAATTAATGAACTCGCGAAGTAGGGTGGATCAACTGTCCACTACTACTCAACACCCAATGGATGAAAATCGTTATGGAAATTCAAGAATGTGAGCTCCAGGACTTTGGAGCTTCCGAGCTTCAAGACTTTGGAGGATTTCACATCCACACACCCCCAACGCCCCGAACCATTAATTTCCAAACACTTCCATGACACTTTTGTTGACGTCATTACGTCACATTGCTTACACTTTTCCAATTATGGGGGCATGCAATGGTGGTTTGGAGTAACCCTCCTTTCATCCTGCAATTCTTCTGATGCTGACACATAACACCATGGGAAAACCATGGTTTGGATTGCGGGACCGCCTTGGAGAATTAACTCCCGTGAAACTTGGGTCCCCATAATGCCTCCTGGCCGTCAATATTTATGTATCGTAATCAACGCTAGTGTGGGTCCTCCAAATTTTAACTATGTTATTCAACATCAAGGCCCACATAGTACAGCTATAAAAATTTCAAGTGAGGGAACGTGGCAGGTATAGGAAAGGTCCATGTCACCTCCTAGCGACATCATCATGACTCACCACTTCGGCTCTTCAGGCTTTGGGAGTTTCAACTCCTCTAGGCTTGCTTTTGCCCAGAGCACTTTTCCCCAGAGTTCATGATCTACCGACGTGTGTGCTCCTTCACAATCAACGACTATGAGTGACTTCGGATATTTCGCATTCTCCTCGATCACATAACTACTGAAGTGATCTCACTTCAAAGTTGTGTATCTTGTGCAACTTTTCAACCTAGATTGGACGATTGTCGATCCTTTGTACTCAGATATGACGGCTTGGGATTGGTTTCTTCCTCAACACTCTCCTTTGCTTTCATGGACACATATCTAACAGTCCAGACTCATTCCAACAATAGATCTAACAATTGTTGTCGCTCCTCCTCCTGAGCTTCGTTTATCAAACCCCTTTCTCCTTAGAGGCTTGATTCGACACTTAGTCAACTTTAGGATCTATGCACTCCTTGCAACATATCTTTGTGTCCCTTCAAGAGAAAACTCAATCTATTTCTCCCAGGATTTTTGAGTCAAAGACTTTATCGACACACTCCTTGCACCTTGGGAGACTCTGAACCTCAAAATTTGTCCCTTTAGACAACAATTCACTCTGAAAACTTTGTCTCATTAACCACTAACATGGCCCATCCGGGCTCAGTGTCGAAACCATGCTCCGATACCATATTGTAACATCCCCATCCACCAACAGGTCGGGCAACACTACTACACAAAACACACACACAAGGCATTTAAATCAATTTAAAACACATAACACCGAGTTTACTATTACCATTCATATTCAAACAAGATTAATAGTAAATCCACATGCAACTAAATACATGATAACATTCAAGCATCACATAACATGCATAAAATACATAATTAAGCACATAATTGATACTTATCTATTAGCCAGAGTAAATCCACCAACTAAGTGCAGACCTTCCATGAACCTCCCAGCCTTATACCATGCTACTCATCACACTTGGTAGTGGGTCACCCCTGAGTTGGGACTAAGCTCCACCCTGGGCAAGGGAATCCTAGACTAGGATGAGGTTATAGGAAAACTGCACTATGCAACCAGAAGGATTATCTCTAGGAGCCTTCTTACGCCCACTACTCACAGACTCTCATTCCCCACATTCCTGTTCCACTCAAGAGTATATAGCTTCACTATCACGCAGTCCATAGACTGCCTCACCTCCCTCTCAAGGTCTCAGCAACAGGCCATATCAGGAATTCTCGGAGCTCCGTAGATGGTGCTGGACTCTCTATGGGAGAAAATCAATTCCCAACAAACTCTCTCACCTGGAGAGAGTTTCTCACAGGCCTGACAACTTGCCTATTCAACCACGGGCCTGCCAACCCACTTATTCAACTAGTTTCAACTCAATTCCCACAAGATGAGGATAACAACAACAACAATAGTGATTCAGTTCACTCACGGGTGACAACAACAACAGGAATTTGGGTATGGACGTCCAAAAATGACAACATTCCACACTAATACCAAGAACTGCATGGTGGCAAGAGCCCACAATTATAACACCACATGACTCAGGTAATACATAGGACAACAACCCAAATGGTTAAGGCACGAACTTGGATTTGTAGTGTGGATAAACCTGGGTTCACATGACATACAGGTTGACTTTTCCCTCCTGACTGGTTTCTCAGATGTGTGTGGTTATGCATAGGTCCAACACATATGCAAATGGTTCAGATGGAGGATGCGTCAACTTATTAGGAAAACATCACAGGTCGACCTCACGGTTTTTTGGTTTCATAGTTGCATTAGGGTATTCAGAGATCAGACGCAGTTTCCAAACAAGATAGGCATGAGATGAGAGAATGGAGGATGAACCCCCAACAAGAGATGACTCTTCAGCTTTAACTGCATGTGCCTAGGTCGACACTTCTCTTCCTGGAGCTTCATGTGTTCCCTTTTTGCACATGTCAGAGCTGCATGTGTTGCCTCTCCCAGGACTTAGGATAAAGACATGTCTTTCACACAGCTTTGGAATAATAATAAATTATTATTATCAAGGAATTAAGCCCCTAATCTTAGCCCCTCTTTCCAACCTTTCAGCCCCCCTTTCCTTACCCACCTTGTGGAAGCTTAGTCCCCCATCACTCTTTCTTTGTGGTCGGTCTGCACACAACGATGTTTATATTTTATTAACGATTTTGCATAATTACATACACAAAATAGGCTCTTGGCCTTTAACACTTAGGCTCTCCGGCCTAATAAACACATAAGATTACCAACTTACAATTTCTCGACTTACCAGCCTACAAAACACGATTACAATTCAAAATATAATTGGGGATCATCCTTGGGGATATTACAAAGAGGGTGTTATCTGCCTCAGTACCAACCCTTATTCTTCCCATGTGGTCATGGTACTTAATAAATAAGGTACTTGGCGCATGTGTCTTGACTTTTGTTCCCTCAATAAGCTCACCATCAAGGACAAGGTCCCCATTCCTATCATTGATGATCTCTTGGATGAGTTGAGTGGTGCTCAATAATTCACTAAACTTGATCTATGTTCTGGCTACCACCAGATACGTATGCAAGAAGATGACATACCCAAGACTTCCTTTCGAACTCACAAGGGTCACTATGAGTTTTTGGTCATGCCCTTTGGCCTATGTAATTCCCCTTCCACCTTCCAAATCCTCATGAATCATGTATTCTGTCCTTTTCTCCATCATTTTGTTTTAGTTTTCTTTGATGATATTCTCATCTATAGTAAAATTGGGAATCTCATATTTCCCATGTGGATCAAATTCTCCATCTACTCTCGCAACACCAACTTTTCCTCAAACAATCTAAATGTGCTTTTGTCGCCTCAGAAGTTGATTACTTGGGTTACATTGTTGGCAAGTCCGGTGTTAGAGTGGATCCTAAAAATATTGAAGCTATGCAATATTGGCCTCACCCAAAGACTCTCAAAAGTTTGCGTGGATTTCTTAGTTTAACAAGTTATTATCGCAAGTTTGTTAAGAATTATGGAAATATTGCGGCACCTCTCACTGCTCTCCTTAAAAACAATTCTTTCACTTGGACTCTAGCAGCTGCTCAGGATTTTCAAACCTTGAAGATGGCTATGTGCACCACTCTAGTCTTGGCCCTTCCTAATTTCACATAGACCTTTGTCCTGCAATGTGATGCTTTCGGGGAAGGAATTGGCATTGTCCTTATGCAAGAGGGTCGGCCTTTGGCCTTTACCAACAAACAACTATCAGAGAGAAATTTGGGAAAATGAATCTATGAAAAGGAAATGTTGGTTATTTTGCATGTCGTGGATCTTTTGCGCCCTTATCTATTGGGGAAACGCTTCCAAATTAAGATAGATCATCAAAGTCTCAAGTAATTTCTGGAACAACGACTTTCCTCCCCTGAGCAACAAAAATGAGTGACTAAGTTATTTGGATATGATTATGAGATCATTTACAAGAAAGGAAAAGACAATGTGGTTGTTGATGCACTTTCCAAAAAATATGAAGATGAAGGGTCCCTTTTTTCTCTCTCCTTCATTGTACCATATTGGCTCCAAGTTGTTTTCCAGGAATGGCTATAAGATTCCAAAAGTTTGCATTTGATACAACAATTGGAGTCCAATTCTCCAGTCTCCTCAGGGTACTCTTGGCTCAATGATGAGCTTCGATACAAAGGTCGTTTGTATTTAACTACCCAGTCAAAACTTAAATCCATGGTGATTTATGAGCTTCATGCTACACCCATAGTTGGGCACTCAGGATTTACCAAAACCTATGACTGGGTCAAACGTTCTTTTTTTTTGGGATGCTATGAAACATGACGTTCGTAAATTTTTGGTTGAATGTGATGTGTGTCAATGCAATAAGGGAGAAATAGTCAAATCTACTGGCACACTACAACCACTTTCAATTCCACCTGTTATTTGGCGGGGTGTCTCTATGAAGTTTATTGTAGGCTTACCTAAATTGAGAAATAAATTAGTCATCATGGTGGTATTTGATCGTATTTCCAAGTATGCTCATTTCTGTGCTCTTCAACACCCATTTACAACCTCCACTTTGGCTCAACTTTTCATGGATCAGGTCTTCAAGCTTCATGGAATGTCGCATTCCATTGTTTTAGATCGCGACCCAACTTTCACCAACAATTTTTGGAAAGAACTGTTCAAGATCCAAGGCACCCAATTGAATATCATCACAGCTTATCATCCCCAGACCGATGGTCAAACTGAAGTGGTCAACAAGTGTTTGGAAATATATTTGAGGTGTTTTTCATCGAAAAGGAAAAATCAGTGGGCTTAATGGTTAACACTAGTTGAATGGTGGTACAACACTTCTTACCATATAGCTACCTGCATGACTCCTTTTGAAGTGGTATATGGACAAAATCCACCTTCATTTCTCTCATATTTTCTAGGGGTCTCGAAGGGCCAGACAGTTGAGAAAACACTTACAGTTCAAGAGGCTATTCTTCTTTCCCTCAAAGTGAATTTGGTCATGGTCGAGAATCGCATGAAGCAACAAGAAGATCAAGGTCACTCTGAACGTCAATTTGTAGAAGGGGATCAGTTGTTTCTTTGACTACAACCTTAGAAGAAAGCTTCCCTCAAGGCTGACCATTGTTAGAAGTTGGTGCCCAAATTTTATGTTCCTTATACAGTTCTCAAGTATGTGGGACATGTGGCCTATCAGTTAGCTTTTCCCAGTCATTCTAAGCTCCATCCTATTTTTCATGTTTCCTGCTTAAAGAAGGTGATTGGAACTAAGTGCCAAAATAAAACTGACCTTCCCGAGTTGGATGAAGAAGGATCCATTTGGCTACAACCACAAGAATATTTGGACTAGCGTGAGCATCGTCTGCGTTAGCGAAACATCAAGGAAGTGTTAGTCCAGTGGAAAGATACAACTCTAGCAGATGCCACTTCGGAACCAACTACTTTTCTGCAACAATTTCCTCATCTCAAGCCTTGAGGACAAGCTTGTTTTTAAGGGGGAGGACATGTTAGGGACCTAACCCCTCACGTAGGTAGAATAATATATTTCCATGTAATAAAGGTCAATATTAATGAGGCCTAGCAATAAGGAAGAATAAGTCCAATGTAAGAATACCTAAAAGAATCTTCTGCTTCTAGGAGGATCTTCCTCTAGATTGTTCTTTTGATAGACATATTAAGTATAAATAAGAGTCGAGGGTATGAGAAGTTTTTTCTTGGATATTATTGTAATAGAGATCTTCTCTGTTGGAGGTTTCCCCCTCGAAGAGGTAGGTGAACATTTCTCTCAGTAATTGAAGTGATCTTTCTGGTGTTCTTCTGGTATCATTTTGGTATTATTGTGGTGTTGTTCTGATTATATTGTTGTTCATCTGCCATTTCTAACTATTTATTTCTGTTCTGCATACGTTTTTATATATGGAATATTACAACTAAGATGAGAAATTGATCCCACTAAACCAAAGCTAGGACCTCATGTTGATGGTGTGATTGGTTCCATTACGAATGCTGCAGCTAATCAATTAATGAACTAGAAAAATGTCATTATATTTGAACACACCTAGATTTTTGTAAATCACTATGAATGTCTTAGGCCCCACACAAACCTCCAATGTTCATTAGGTCCAGACAACAAATCCAAAGGGAAAAATAAAGGATAGAATAAAAATAGAAATTTGTGATAAGGGCTTGAAAATAATAATGACAACAATAATATTGATGGTGGTAAGAAATATAAGAATAAATAAGAATTCCCTTGCAACTAATACTAACAGGGCTAAGAAAGAGAAAAATAAACCAAAATTCCCTTGCAAGCTTTATAAGGAATATCACCTCACTCATGAATGCCCCAATTTCGAGAAAGCTCTAATAGTGTTAGTGCAGTAGAAGACTCAACAAGCTCCTATCATTCTTGCTAAACCATTCCCTTCGTAAGGGTAGAAAAAGTTCCTTGGCACTTCTAAACCCACACCCTACAAGGGGGCAACCCATTGAACATGAATATTTACATGTGTGAGAAGGATACTAATTTCTAAATGTGAGCTCATAATTATGATGCTTTAAATATGAATAAGGAAACATCCACATCCCAATAGTATATCCCTCTCCAAATAGAGAATCCAATAGTTGATACAATGTCTCACCCTCCAAAGGGTATTTTAAGAAGAGTTGTATACAATCCCAATTCCTAGGCTACTCAAAATTACAACATTGTAGAAAATTTAGCCCATGCACCTTTACAACATTGTAGAAAATTTAGCCCATGCACCTTCTGCTATGTCCACACTGGAATTCCTTCATAGTTTCCCTACGTATTGAAAGTAATTTTTATCTATTATTAGTTCCATTGGTTCATCCAATTCTCATTTAGTAACTTTGGACTTGGACCAGTCCAAACCTATAATGTCCCATCACATTTCTTTTTAGATCCAAGTACCTTCACATGATACTAACATATTCATATGTGTGGTGGATGAGGGGTCTTCTACTTTTGTTATGTCATTATGATGTTGGAGAGCCCTAAGTTCTCCGGTGATTGTTCCTTTATCCACGATGTTGAAATAATTTGATGGTCATTCTTTCACATCCCATGGTATTATCCCAACCTTCCCAGTTGAACAAGAGGAAAAAAAATCTCAATAGAGGTTAAGTTCATTGATGTTCCATTAGAATACAATATATTATTGGGACATCATTGTATGTATTCCATGACATTTATCGTTTATTCTATATTTTAATTCATTTGACTCCCTCATCATATAGATGTATCACACTTATTATTTCTTTCATATTGCATGCTGATCTTTCTTCTACCAATGGGTTAAATGTCCCATGGGTATATTCCAAAGAGGCATATAGAATTGTTGGTGTTGGGATGTTGAAGTAGTTATCCTTAATGGGTACCTTATCCCTCCCTCCACCAATTTATTACATTGATTCATCCCCTATATATTTAATTTTGTTAATCATCATTGTTGGCCCTTGACCAAGTTTTGAAGAATACTTGGTCATATTTGACCACTTTTGGGACTGTGACAACTTGCTAAGGAAGGAGCACAACGCGAAGCAGAAATTAAGGAAGCAAGACCTATTTTTGGGTCCATTTTAGGGTTTTGGGTTGATGTAATGGGAAAGGGATGTCGACCCCTGGGTTTACCCACACTTAGGGGAGAAGAAGTATGATAGGATGATAGTAATGTAGTACATCTATGTGATGTATATCTGAAAGATTTGTGCTAGTAATTGGATCTGTGTGATCCGATGTATCTTAGAGTGCTCTGTGCATGAGATCGGAAAGCTAAGTGCAAGTTGTTGTATTCTTGTGCTGAAGAGCAAGGAAGAAGGATCTAGCGAGCTGTGCAGATCTTTTGTCCTGTGCGAAGTAAGGGTCATTGAAGCTCTGTGTTGTAACTTCTTGATCAAGATAATATAAAGAATACTTTTTGTATGTAGCCCAGGGTGGGGTTGAACCACGGTAATTATGTGTATAGTTCTTTGTGCTTCGCTCTAATGTGTTTATCTCTTTCTCGTCTAAGTGCTTGATATGATTAAGTAGATCTAGTTATGATTTGTGCTGATGATATATGAATGAACATTAGATCTAACATATAAGATGCTTAGTGTTTGATCTGTTGAATCTAACCTATATTTATGTGGCTAAGTACTGAATCATCTTTAGTATAAGTATTCACTGCGATGCTCTGTGTTGTCTGTGAAGTACCAGACGGGTTAAATATTGATGAAGGATCTATGCTAAGTTCCCTGTAAAAGATATAATCACAGATCTATGTCCCAGCTAAGGTTGCACACATCTGAGTCCTGCAACCACCCTTGCCTCTACCTCAGGTGAGACTTCATATGCTTCGCAGGTGTTGTTAAAAGGGCTAGTAGTTAGGGTTTTTTTGGTGCTCTCTTGAGCGTTGAACTCTGGGTCTTCCCTTGTGCCAACAAATGGTTTCGTTATCGAGAAAGAATCAGAAAATACATTGGTACAAATGAAAGATACCTTGAATGACCACCAACATGTTAGGCTCTCAGAGATCTTCAAAGAAAAGGAGAAAATCGAAGAAAGAATAGGGGACTTTGACATTGACTGTACTCTTGATGAAGAAACACAAGTGAAAATTATGCCAGAAAGAACTTGGGAAGCTATAGGAAAGCCTGCCATGATCCCTTCCCTAAGAGGAACAAGTTTCTTCAGAGGAAAGCTAGTAAACCTATGTGAAAGGATCTCCCGGATACCTATGAATGTCAATGGAACTTCGACAGAGGAAGACTTTGAGATCATTAAATTTGTTGAAGACAACGCCCCGTTTACTATGCTCATAGGAAAACCTTGGATTGATAGAGAACAAGCCAGACGAAAAGAAGAATAAAAAGTTTTGGAACAGAAGAAGAAAGAGTTAAAAGACTTTATGACCAGAAGGATCGCGCACTTAATTGAAGAACAGAAGAGAAGATCACAGATATTTAATATTAGCAACTCCGATGTCGAAGCTAAGAGAACACTTGAGGACTCGCAGAAGATTGAGTTACCTATATTTGATACAGAAGTAGTAGTGTCAAGGAACCCTAGGAAAGACTTTCAACAACACGAAGTAAATAAGACCACAGAAGATAAACATCAGAATGGTAAAAGCATTATTGAGACGAAGCTCATTGGGAATAAGGCTAGGAAGTTAAGAAAGAAAAGGGCTAATACTGTAAGGTTACAAGAGGTTCTAGAGGACACTTCACAACAAGAAGATCTGCAGAATTGGAGCTTTGCCAAGATATCAAAACAACGACACAGAGTACTTCGCCATGACGAAGCAATATAGTTGTTGGAACCGATATACCCGTTCGACCGCCACTCTGAATGGATCAGAAAGTAGTTATGGGTTGCCACTAGACCATTGGATAGCACTAGAACATATAGAACAAAGTTAATGAAGGCCCCATGTCCGTTGCAAGAATATCATTGCTAAGATTTCCTATTTAACCCATCACGCCATGCACTAAGAATAATTTTTGCTAACTGAGCATTTGAGCGTGAACCCTGAGATTTACTTACCCTGATATCATTGGCGCAAGAACATAGTGCACATGAAGAACAACGAAGGAAGGCAGAACAGGAGCATCTTGCCTTACAAGCGAAGTGGGAGGTGGAAAGAGCACAGTTACAACAAAGAAAGGACCAGTTGCTAGCAGAGCAACTTGAAGTACAAGAAAGAGTTCACAAAGCACTGCACTCTGTGACAATCATAGAAGTGAAGATGGAAGACTGTCTCCCACAGCAGGTGACCCAACTCGAAGAATTAATCCATCAACTTCAACAATGCATCATGGATCTGGAGCTTTGTATCGTGCCTGAGACACCCCAAGAGATAAGAGATCTAAGAGAGGCCACTGCTCGAAGCACATTCAACCGATTAAAAAATTTGTCTTTGGAATATAGGCAGCTAAGCACTAGAAGCACCCAGACTTATGAAACCCTCACAGAGAATCTCGAATTGAATACATTGGAGGCACAACTCCAAGAAGAAAAGAAGCATGCATATGTGCTACAAGTGTAACTTAATTCCATGACCCCAGTCAAAAGAATGAAGAGGTTTGCAGAACAACGCATAGCCCAACAACAAGTACACACACTGCAAAGTAAAGTGATGAAAGTCTCTCAATGACTGCAACCACTCCAAGAGAATGCATGCCAACTTCTCATTGAACTTGAAATCCATGGATATGAACTCAAACAGGGTGTCATCACTGCATAACAACGCCTGGAAGGATCGCTCAATGACACAGTAATCCAGGAATTTACTGAATAAGAGGTTGTCACACTGCAGTAGGTTGAAGCAGCTTGAGCCAAGATCGAGGCGTTCGAAGAAGAATTGGTCAGACCTAAGTGACTCGGGATGAGTCACATGTGAGTGTTGGGGGCCTGTTGGTCCTTGACCAAGTTTTGAAGAATACTTGGTCATATTTGACCACTTTTGGGACTGCGACAACTTGCCAAGGAAGGAGCGCAATGCGAAGCGGAAATTAAGGAAGCAAGACCTATTTTTGGGTCCATTTTAGGGTTTTGGGTTGATGTAATAGGAAAGGGATGTCGGCCCCTGGGTTTACCCACACTTAGGCCCATTTTTTAATCTATAAATAGGCACTGCAAATAGTGGAGAAGAAGTATGATAAGATGATAGTAATGTAGTACATCTATGTGATGTATAGCTGCAAGCTTAGTGCTAGTAATTGGATCTGTGTGATCAGATGTATCTTAGAGTGCTTTGTGCATGAGATCAAAAAGATAAGTGCAAGTTGTTGTAGTCTTGTGATGAAGAGCAAGGAAGAAGGATCTAGCGAGTTGCGCAGATCTTCTATCCTGTGCGAAGTAAGGGTCATTGAAGCTTTGTGTTGTAACTTCTTGATCAAGATAATATAAAGAAGACTTTGTGGATGTAGCCCCAGGGTGGGGGTGAACCACGATAACTGTGTGTATAGTTCTGTGTGCTTCGCTCTAGTGTGTTTATCTATTTCTCAGTTAAGTGCTTGGTATGATTAAGTAGATCTAGTTATGCTTTGTGCTGATGATATATGAATGAACATTAGATCTAATATATAAGATGATTAATGCTTGATCTGTTGAATCTAACATATATTTATGTGGCTAAGTACTAAATCATATTTATTATAAGTATTCACTGTGATTCTTTATGTTATCTGCGAAGTACCAGACAGATTAAATATTGATGAAGGATCTATGATAAGTGCCCTGTAAAAGATATAATCACAGATCTGTGTCCCAGCTAAGGTTGTAGACATCTGAGTCCTGAAACCACCCCTGCCTCTACCTCGGGTGAGACTTCATCTTCTTCGCAGGTGTTGTTGAAAGGGCCAGTAGTTAGGGTTTTGTTGGTGCGCTCTTAAGTGTTGAACCCTGGGTCTACCCCTGTGCCAACAATCACTAATACTATGACTAGTTTCCAAACATCCTATTTTAGAGACAACATTAAGTCACAACACTCAGTTCCCTTCAAACTTTCATAATTTGGAGAAGATCCATGAGTAAAAAAATCCACATTCATGACATCAAATAGATATGTAAGATTGGCTATGTTGTTGTCTGTGGCTAAGGTCACTTATCAAGCTATTTAGATGACCTCTACAAACCTTGATCAAAATCCTCCCTCTCATGAGGAGTACAATTATTTTTCATTGCCCATGTGGGCCTTTAACCCATCCAATTTACATGATTTCTTGGATATGATCTTGCCATATAATGAAGCTATATTAGAATCAATGACCTACTTCAAGAAATATTTGGAAGATATGCACCACCACTCATACTTTCTCCCCAAATTGGATCAAATGGAGGGTGGAGATAAGGGTCTTGCTTCCTAGGGATACTTTGACCGGTATCAAATCCCTATCCATACACATAATGTGTATGCAAGAAGAAACATGGAAAACAATTATAAAATGATTCTAATCAATATCTTTACTAAATCTACTATTGTAGAAAATGTCCTAATGGAAGTGAATTGTTTTCTTGAGGAAGTTCAAATTTATACAACTTTGTTCAAGGAATATCAAAAATTTATAACTTAGTCTTATGAGGAAATGTGTGGCATTGAACTTTGGATTGTCGAGCATGATATTAAAATTTATGAAAATGTGAGACCTATTCAACAAAATCTAGGACTAGTAAATATAAGAAAAGTAATCGCCATCAAAGTCGAGGTGGAAAAAATATTTAAAGATGGATTTATTGACCTAGTTCCCTTGATCAAATGGGATTTAAATCTAGTTCCTATAGAAAAGAAGTAGGGGACCATACACGCATGCACTGAATTCTATTATTTAAATAAAGTGTGTCCCAAGGATAGCTATCTCATACCATTTTTTTCTTAGATCATTGATGAATGCATGTAAATGAGACTTTTTCATTCATGGATGGATTTTTCGACTATAATCAGATTTAATATCCATCCTAAGAATCAACACAAGGCTATGTTTATCTATCCTTGAGGCACATTTTCTTATAGGAAGATGTCATATGACCTCAAAAATGTTGGAGCCACTTTCTAGTAAGCCATGTCATATGTGTTTCATGAGATCAAGCATATTGCCAAAGCCTATTTGGATGATTTGTCCACTGATTCAAAGAGAAGAGTTTATCATCTAGTTGACCTTCATGCAGTCTTCAAAATATATTAGTACTATAAAATTTGTTTGAATCCTCACGAGTGAATGTTTTGTGCCATGTCTAAGAAATTACTTTTTCATCATTTCCAAGAATGGGATATTGGTTAACCCATTCAAGGTTGAGGAAATAGTTCAGTTGCCTCCCTTACACAACATTCGCCAAATTCAAAGCCTCCAGAGAAAAGAATTTTTTTTGCAGTGGTTTATTTCTAGTTATGTTGATATCGTGAAGGGCTTCATATGCCTTCTAAAAAAGGGAGTATTGTTCATGTCAGATGATCAAGTAAAATGGTAATTCAATACCTTGAAAAAGGTTTTGATGCCCACCCCATTTTAATCCAACCTATCTACAACAAATAATTCCTCTTATATCTTGCATCATTTGAATCAACCATTGGTATGGTTTTGGTTCAAGAGGATGAATCACATCAGGAACATGTAGTTTATTATCTTAGCAAAGGCCATGTTGGACCTAAATTGCATTATTCACGTGTGGAGAGGTTGTCCTTAGTAGTTGTTAAGCCCTAAATAATGGCTCATTACCCCTTCATTCGGGAATATTACATTAGTAATGGTATTTTATTTATGTCGGCTTTAGTCCATTAGTTGTAATTATACCTCCTAGTCCCGTATATATACCAATGAGACATTTTCATTTGGAATCATCTTGTAATTGTACATTTATGTGGGAATAAGGAGGTTTCCCCCTCGAAGAGGCTTATTATCTTAATTTCTTTCTTTTTCAAGGCGTTGAGTACTTATTCTGAGATTTTTCTATGCTATATTGATATTTGGTTCTTAACATATGGTATCAGAGCTCAAGGTCTTGGGGTTTCGCTGTTACATCTGAGACACCTTGGAATTTTCACTATAACTATTTTTCTACAACGTTTCAGAAGGAACGACTTGAAGGATATTTATCAGACGGAGCAAGGTATGTTTTGTTAAAATTTTATCTTCTGAGGCCTTATAATTTTGGAGATACAACCTATGCAAGATAGGGTTCTGGAATCATTCTGAACTAAGTCATTGTGAAATTTTCGCTATAAAATGTTTTATGTAACGTTTCAGACCTTGAAATCTAGAGGATATTCACATAAATTAGTAAGGAATTTTTGGTAAGAATTTCATCTTCTGGGTCATTATACATTTGTAGATACACCTTGTGGAAGACATGGTATCTAACTATTCCTATTGATGAGTCTCAAGAAGGTGTTCCAGGTAAAACAATCATCACTTTTCCCTAGAGTATCTGAATTGAGTGAGACCAGTTGCATTGAATATTGGACAATATGTAGTATTTCTGGTACGAGTTTCAGAATTTGATATCAATTATTTTGTGCGGGGAATGCTATACAACTGAGATCTCTTGGAAATGCAAAAATAAAAAAGTTGTGGGGAAGTTACCATAAATTTCACTTGGCACATCCAATTTTGATCAGACCTATGGCCTTGCAGATAAGAAATATCA
>SNQJ01S0021668.1:218661-232306 GCA_010110895.2 Picea sitchensis | reverse complement strand
CAGTTGCTGACGTCATCCCATGCCACGTGTTACCCTTACAGTGGTGACACATGTCACCCATGGATTGGCCCAACTGTCTGCCTGTATGCCAAATCAGCCTACCACGTGTCGCCTCTTGGAGCTTCCACGTCATCTGTATGGACCGTACAGCCTGTACAGTCAGCATGCCACGTGGAACTGTATAGATTGTACAGTGATCCCCCTTTTTTGCTTGTTTGCCTTTTCGAACAGAACGCAATATATTGCGCATACAGAGCCCATTTTCCGAAGTAAATATATCGCGAGAATCAGGAAGACAAGACGGACTCAATGGCGTTGGTTTCGTCGGATTCCGAGCACTTTCATTTTTGAGCATTTTTAAGCCCTGTCAGGCTTCTAGATCTGATTCCGGATCAGTGTGAGTGTAACTGTGTTCTTGATACATTCTTCCATCAGTGCAACATATTAACTCAAGTATTAAACTTTTTGTATTATGGGTTGTTATCATTAAAACTTAATAATTGCATGTCTAGAAACAAGAATAATGATTTTGCTGCAACATTGTACATTGGTATTAGTAAACACAAGATCGAAGAAGAAAAAGAGCACCGAAGCATGGAAATTAGAACATGCGTTAAACCTAGAAAAGAGGTAGCAACGAAGAGTCCAAGGAAAAAAAATAATAATAGAAAATCCATTTAAAAAAATAAGAAAAACACCGAGTACTGCACATCTATGCTTAGAAATTGGACCCAGTTCTTTGGGCCAAAACATTGAAGGTGTCTACAACAAACACAGGCACGGGTTCCGTAGTGTGAAAGATCCTTGGATTTTTCTCCTCGATGAATCATCCTCTTATGAAAATGATATTTTTCAAAAGCTTTCCCTGAGGAAGAAAACAAAGAGGCTTTCCCTGAGGAAGAAAATGAAAAACAACTTACACGTGCAATTCGAGAGACCCAAATTAGTCCATTCTGGGTAGAAGGAGATGACTAGTAGGAAAATGCGTTGAAACAACCAGAGTTTTGGACCTGATTCTCAAAAATGTTAAACAATATTTTTTTGGCTTGAAATATATCTCTGGGAGCATCAACATATCATTGCTTTATAGTGAAAATCTTCCACCCAGAACAAACTAATTTGGAACTCTTGAATTCCTACTTTCGCGGTGCAAAGTGGTTGTTTTGTTCATCGTCGGTTTCTTTTCTGAAACTCCTTTTGGTGTTGTCATGACTGCGATCACGGAGCCAAGAAGGTTCATTCATTATGGTTGATTTCAATTTCATCCTAGGAGTGGGAATATTCTCTGCATTACCATCAGTCATTGTCGTATCATCGTCCATCAGATCATCTTCTTCTGGATCAAAATTCATGGCATCAACCTTTGCGACAGCCATGACTGAAATTGGGTAGGTTCTCTAAGCATCCAAGGTTTCCATGGAATTTTTTGGCTTGAAATATATCTCTCAGTGTACCAAGGGACCATCTCCTATTTTGCTCTTAGGCGGAGGGAGATGAATAGTAAGAATATGCCCTGAATAGTGGAACCTCTGGCCAGTATGCTCCAATATGTTTACTGTGTGTGGAGAGAATTGTTGCCATAAGTTATTAAGAAATTATGTTTGCTCAAGACGATGTTTGAAATGAAAATAGGGGAGGGATAATAAAACTCTCCGCAAATTATGGTTTAATGTGTATCAATGGAATATCTCCTCAAGCCTTTCACTGATAAATGACAACTTCCAGGGTTCGTGCAGAATGACCTGTGACCATCGCAGTTCACTAATTGCACAATTAGAAAAAAAGTGCGAAAGTGGCGGTGATGGAAAAAAGGGATTTAAGAATCACAAAATTGTCAAAAGCACCCACCTGCCGGTGCACAAAAAAAAAAGATTGCGTCGCCTTTGAACTGAATACTTGGAAAGGATAACATGCTTGTGTGAAAATCTTAGTTTAATTCATACTAATGACAAATATTCTCTGGATTTCCGAACATTCATGACAATTTTAACGGTTGTTGCAGGATGGCTACTAGCATTAAATCTTAATTATTGCATATCTGGAAACAAGTACGAAGGCAACGACGATGCCGAAAATGATTCCAAGAAATATCAAAGTATGGAAAACGGTCGAGCGGGTTATAAAAGAAAAAGGGCAGAAGATATACCTAGGAGATGTGAAGGGCTGATGGTTCTCGGCCTGGCGGGCGAGTTCTCGGCCTAGCTGGCTAAAAAATGAGTCTCTATTGTTCCGTGTCCTACAAATATCACCTACACTTCCGCAATATACAAATTGACAGGCATAATTGCGGGTTGGTTGATTCAACATTGCACTTTTTTTTTCCTTAAGTGATTCCGTATTAATTCCATATTTAGCGACTTTTTTGGATCGGTGGTTGTCGGGTTGGTGAGCAAAAAAAAAAATTGGCATCTATTGTTCCGTTCTCTACAAATATCACTGTGAATTCTGCAATATACAAATTCAAAAGATGACCTGCGGTAAATTATTACTGTTAAATATTTATATTGCAGAATTTAATTAGACATGAAAGTTTGTACAATGTGGTCGGCCAAGTGATACAATAGTATTTCGACAAACGAGCAATACATAGTAAACATGTACTTTTATAAAGTATGGACATGAGATTTTATAGAACATATGTGAATCCCTCATTCCATATTTGTGCACTTTTTTTTTCACACGTTCACGACCTGGTGGGATGAAAATCGAGTATCTATTGTTCTGTGTTCTAAAAATAGCACCTACAGTTCCACGATATACAAATTGAAAGAGGGACTTGCGGAGATGAGTCTATATATAAACTATAGACATGAGATTTTATAGAGCATATGTGGATCCCTCATTCCATACTTAGGAACTTTTTTTATCGTGAGTTCGCGGCCTGGCGGGCTAAAAAAAGAGTCTCTATTGTTCCATGTCCTAGAAATAGCACCTATATTTTCGCGATCTTCAAATTGACAGGAGGACCTACGGGCTGCTTGGTTGAACATTGCATTTGTATTGTTCTAGAACATATGTGGATCCTTGATTCCATACTTGGGCACTTTTTGGATCGCGGGTTCGCGGCTTGGGGGGCTGAAAATTAAGTATATATTCTTCTATGTACTACAAATAGAACCTACACTTTCGCGATATACAAATTGACACGTGGACTTGTGGAAATAGTCTCTATATAAAGTATGGAATGAGATTTTATACAACATATGCGGAACCCTTGTTCCATACTTAGGCAGTTTTTGGATCGCGGGTTCACGGCCTAGCGGGCCAAAAATAGAGTCTCTATTGTTTTGTCTCCCACAAATAGCACCCACACTTTCGCGATATACAAATTGACAGGTGGACTCAGGCTGGTTGGCTGAACATTGCACTTTTATTGTCCCATAGCGATCCCGTATGAATTTCATAATTAGCAATTTTTTTTGATAGGGGGTTTTGGGGCTGGCGAGCTGAAAATTGGGGCTCTATTGTTCTGTGTTGTACAACTATATTGTTCTCAAAGATATGTGAATCCCTCATTCCATACTTGGGCACTTTTTGGATCACGGGTTCGCAACCAAGCGGGATGAAAATTAAGTATCTATTGTTTCGTGTCCTACAAAGAGCACCTAGACTTCTTTGATATACAAATTGACACTCGGACATGTGGAGATAGTCTCTATATAAATTATGGAATGATATTTCATACAACATATGCATATCATTCATTCCATACTTAGGCATTTTTTGGATCGTGGGTTCACGGCCCGACGGGCCGAAAATGGAGTCTCTATTGTTATCTCTTCTACAAATACCACCTAGACTTCTGCGATATACAAATTGACACACGGACTTGTGGACATAGTCTCTATATAAAGTATGGGATGAGATTTTATACAGCATATGAGGATCCCTCATTCCATACTTAAGCAGTTTTTGGATCGCGGGTTCGCAGCCTGGTGGGCCAAAAATAGAGTCTATTATTCCCTCTCCTACAAATAGCATCCAAACTTCCACAATATACAAATTGACAGGTGGACTCGGGCTGCTTGGATGAACATTGCACTTTTATTGTCCTGTAGTGATCCCGTATGAATTTCATATTTAGAAATATTTTTTGATCGGGGGCTCTGGGGCTGGCAGGCTGAAAATTGGGGCTCTATTGTTCGACGATGTACAAACAAATTATTCTATAACATATGCGGATCCCTTATTCCATACTTGGGCATTTTTTCGATCACGGGTTTGCAACCTAGCGGACTGAAAATGAGGTATCTATTGTTCTGTCTCCTACAAATAACACCTAGACTTCCAAGATATACAAATTGACATGCAGACTTGTGGACATAGTCTCTATATAAAGTATGGAATGAGATTTTATACAACATATGTGGATCCTTCATTCAATACTTAGGCAGTTTTTGGATCGCGGGTTCACGGCCTGGTGGGACGAAAACAGAGTCTTTATTGTTCCCTCTCCTACAAATAGCACCTAGACTTCCACGATATAGAAATTGACACGCTGAGTTGTGGACATAGTCTATATAAAGTATGGAATGATATTTTATACAACATATGTGGATCCCTCATTACATACTAAAGCATTTTTTGGATCGCGGGTTTGCGGCCGGGTGGGCCGAAAATAGAGTCTCTATTGTTCCCTCCTCTACAAATAGCATCCACACTTCCACAATATACAAATTGACAGGTGGAATGAGGCTGGTTGGTTGAACATTTCACTTTTATTGTCTCGTAGCAATCCCGTATGAATTTCATATTTAGCGATTTCTTTTGATCGGGGGCTCTGGGGATGGTGGGCTGAAAATTGGGGCACTATTGTTTAGTGTTGTACAAACACATTGTTGAAGAACATAAGCGGATCCCTCATTCCATACTTAGGCACTTTTTTTATGGAGGGTTCGCGACCTCGCAGGCTGAAAATTAAGTATCTATTGTTCTCTGTCCTACAAACAACACCTATACTTTCATGATATACAAATTGATACGTGGACTAGTAGACATAGTCTCTATATAAAGTATGGAATGAGATTTTGTACAACATATGCGGATCTCTGATTCCATAATTTGGGAAGTTTTTGGATCGGGGTTTGGCGGCCTGACGGGCCGAAAATAGAATCTCTATTGTTCTGTATCCTACAAATAGCACCTAGACTTCCACAATATACCAATTGACAGGTGGACTCGGGTTGGTTGCCTGAACATTGCACTTTTATTGTCTCGTTCATTGCCTTGTTCAATTGACGGTAATAGATACATAGTCTCCACAAGCCATCCTTCTTTCTTATGAAAATAATAGTTGCACCCCAAGGTGACACACTTAGACGTATAAGTCCTAGGTCCAATATATATTTCAATTGCATTTTCAACTCTTGTAACTGAGGGGTTGACATCTAATCAGGTGTTCTCTCTATTAGTTCAATTCCAGGTTTTAAGTCGATGGTAAATTCTATCTCTCTTTCGAGCGGTAAACCTGGTAACTCTTCTGGGAAAACATCCACAAACTCTCATACTAGTGGAAGGTTTTCTAATCCTTCTGCCACACCCTTGTCGTTCAATGCTAAGATTGCATATTATAACTTGCATCCTTTTTGCATGCTCTTATGTAGTTGTAGTGAAGAAATTAACATTAACGAAACTCCCTGGTTTCTTCCTACAATCACTCGTCTTTGTCCCTCATCATCGGTCAAACTCAACCTTTTTTATTACAATTGAGTATCGCATCATGTGATTCCAACCAGTCCATACCGATAAAAATGTCATAAGATCCTAAGATCATGACATACAAGTTAAAACATCTCCCAGGTTGAGGCTAGAGTCCATAACCTTTCCTCCAACCTTCTGCTTGGCACCCGAAGCCATTTCCATGTAGATAAACTCGTCTTGTTCGAATTCCTTTACCTTAATTATTTTTAACAATGCACCAGAAATAAATATCTCTATAGCACTGAGATCTATCAAAATAATAAAGGTATGGTTAACGTGGTACCTAACATCTCGAACACAGTAGACTGGTGCTCAACCTGACAGTTATTCACCACTACATGAATCCAGTGGGCCTTTCCTGAATCTCCAATTGTAGTGTGTCTAGCTGACCCGGATGATCTGGCCATCTCAACCAGATAGTCACACTGGTAATCTAGCTCTCAACATGTCCAACATCTAGTGTTCGGTCCAGTACTCCTGGTCCCCGAAGGAGAAGCTGCCAACCTACCATGCTTAAATCTTGGTCTGTTTTGTCGATCTGGATTAAATTGTTGTTGTTGTGGGCAATGTTGATGTTGGTGTTTTGGTCCTCTTTAGGGAGGCCTCTGATGAGGATTTGGTAGTCATGGTATCGTGAATGTGGATCCTCTCAAAGTATCTCGACACCCTGGTGGATGTCTAGCTAGATTCTGATGATGTTGTGCACCATATGTCTCATGTCCCGTCGGTCTCGTAGGAGTCCTTCCCTGACCCCCTCTAATCAACTATTCCTCAGCGATGAGGGCCTTTTGGACTGCATCGTGCAATGTCCGAGGCAATAGGATCCTCACCTTCGCAAAAATTCACATGTAAAGGCTGAACACAAACTTGTTTACCTTGAGCTTCTCGGTGTTCAGATGTGGAGCATACCTAAGAAGCTCCATGAATCAGGATTCATACTCGGTCACTGTACAACCACCCTGTCGCAAGGAATTGAACTCATTGAGATGGAGCTCAATGAAATCCTCTGAAAAATACCTCTCCAGAACCATTCTTTGAACAATTCCCATGACAAGTTTTTGACGACCATGTTAAGTTGTGGTAGGAGTGTCTTCCACCATAGAAGAGCGCTCCCCTTCAGTTGAAATATCGTCGTGCAAACTTTCATGTTGGAGGTGTTGACATGAACTATGAAGCACATCTCCATGTTCTCCAACAGTTCCTCATCAGCTGCAACATCTATGGCACCCATGAACTCGGGAAACTTAACCTTCTCGAGTTCTCTGTGAGTGCTACCAGTATCGGTAGGGGCGTGTTGTGCACCCTAGGGGGGTACATGCATCCTGGCCTCATCTCTATTTAGTTTGTTAATAAAGGCCTATGACATCCTTTAAAAGGACCTCATCAACCCAAACACACGTTCCACAACAATCTGCTCCTGTCCAATGACTTTCTCTTCTCCTTGGGGGTTAGACCCCTCTGGCGTGGATGCTACTGGAGGCATCGCACCTCCTCCCCTAGCAACACATTGTCTTCCTCCACGATGTCCTCTAACGGTGATTACCTGTAGGGACACAATTCAATTTAATTAGTGATAAATTATTAATCAAGTGTTTAATACAATGGAAGGTGTAATGATCTCAAGTCGCAGGGTTGAACCCTCTCTAATACCATATGTAACACCCCCTCCGTTACAACTACAAAAGCGACGCACAAAAGGTATTTTTTTTAAAGCATTAGGAAATTAACGTCAACAATATAATTCATAGCACCACATAATCCACGACATCATAAGTAAAATAATTACAAGATACTCATCATTGTAATCAATAATGACACAACCAATGCATCGACATAGATGATAGCGATGCAACTCAGCACATCACAATCAACTTGAAGCAATTTATAAACAATGATCAACCAGATATCGAATATTAAAATGACTACCCGCCTAGCCTACCTTGCAAGGTTAGGACCTCCAGGACACATAAACAACGCTCAAGACGAGGATTCATCTGATAGATTTTGACCATTTAAGGTCTAAGGGATGGCGATTGTTCTGAGGAACAAGGAGGTGTCTACATCCCACTAACACAATCAAGTTGAAAACCAACTAGCTCAATCAATCAACCTCATTATTTTTCATGGCGCAAGAGAATTTAATTACTAAATCAATCATATAACAACATAAGTTAAGGCGCAAGTGTAATCAATTTTATTTTATTTTCATGGCACAAAAGAAAACATCTATTTTATTTCAAGGCACGCGATTAATCAATTACTGAATTCAACCATAAAACAACACTATTTTCAAGGTCTGCGCGTGATCTAAATACCGAATTAAACATAAATCAATATCATTACAATGCGCGCAATTAATCTAAGCACTTAGGAAATCTCACATCATCATTGTTACAATGAACGCGAGTAATATAAAGCGTAATCATTTAGGCATCATCATTAGTCCATAGTGCAAGCAATCTAATTACTTAATCATCAGCATAACCCATGGCGCAAGGGAAATCAATCGCTCAATCATTTATTCATTCACATTTTTAGTGGCACAAGAAGTAAACTACATACATGACCATCCATACTTCCCTCTTATATCATGGCACAAAATAATTATCATTTAAATTTTTATGGCGCAAAAAGGTAAACTACGGATATGACCACCCATACATTGCTTTTATATCACGATGCAAGTTAATTATCAATTAATTTCCATGGTGCAAAAATAAGCTAAATACCTAACGAGTTAAGAACGGTAAGTGAGCCAACGAGATGTAAACAAAAATCGACTTCATAGGTAACTTATAAATTCTTATTAAGAGCTACATCAACTCATAGGAAGCAGTAAATAAGATTTACATTTCCAAGTTGCATCCCCCACCACTACCATAATCAAGTCTCACATAATAATCAATTATTATAGTACAAGGTCCAAGGATAATTTTAAGGATGGAAATTTATTTTAAAATGTAAAAACCTTGGTGAATCTTACTAATCCTTTATATGTCAACTATAAAATGTTCGAGGATATTTTTGAATTTTAAATTTTTTTATATCAATATATTTTAAATATTTCATATAATAATTTTTAACCCTCAAAAGTTTTATGAAAAAAATATATTTAAAATATTTGTAACTCTTAAACCAATGTAAAAAAATATTTAGAGTAAATATAATATGAATTAATTTTATACCTTATATATAAATGGAAATGAACGATTCTTGCATGCAATGTTCCCTTGTTTGTAACTCTTAAACCAATGTAAAAGATATTTAGAGTAAATATAATATGAATTAATTTTATAACTTATATATAATTGGAAATGAACGATTCTTACACATATAAAGCAATGTTCCCATCTCATATCCTTAGAGAATGACTATATCTTTCGCGCTTTTTTATTTATTTATTTCCCTCTAAGTACGTGAATAGCATGGAGAGAAGTTCATAACGGTATAAACCACCAGTGGCATCCTCATGAGCTAACCCTCTGAAGGTCTCACGTACTCTCTGGAGGAGATGGAGAATGGAGAATTTCTTCGTTCTCTACGAGACATCACATCCCAATAAAAGTTGTTGAGCAGGAGCGCCTATTGGTGGCGATTGAACAAAATTTTAACTTGCATGACTGGTGTTGTTTTTGTTACAACTTCATTGGATTTTGAGAGCCGTTCCTTTTGCCCCGTACAAAACTCAAGAAAGAGTTTAACTTCTCCCCAGAATACCTGTGGAATTATATGAACACAGTAACCACCATTTTTTTGGTGGAAGATAATGAACCGATAGTGAAAACATGAACTGTAGATAACGATGGTTATTTTTATTAAATTTATGAATGTTTTAATGAGTTTGGCATAACTGGTCATGCATATATTACTCCATCATGTCCGTCATGAGTGGGGTGGAGATGTTGGGTATTTGAGAATATATACATTATAGCATCCTAAAATGGTTTACTTAAATCTCGAAGTGTGAGGGATGTTTGGGAAAGGGTGATAGTTAAGCGCGAGGGATGTTTTGTGTCGAGGAGGAGATAATTTGAGCCAGGTTCACATAATTTGTTCATAGGAGATAATTCAAGGGTGTGAATTTATGAATTGGATTTTTTTTTTTGCGTACGTAATTTTCATGGTACTGAAATTGAAAGTGAAATGGACATTGCTAAAATAAGATTAAAGGAATTATTGTGTGATTGAAAGTAAAATGATAATGTTAAATTAAATCTGACAAGTATTATTACTATTATCATCTCAGAAGTATTATTATTATTGTGTGATTAAAAGTCAAATGGATTTTGCTAAAAATATGTTCAAGAAGAATTATTCTAAATTATTTTAGAATTAAATATTTGATTATCTCTAAGTTGATGAGCAAGCGATTGAAATGATAGAAGAATTATTGTAAATTATTTTAGAATTGAATGTTTGATTATCTATAAGTTGATGAGCAAGCGATTGAAATGATGACTTCTTAAATGAGTTGAATTCAAGTTTAAAATGCTACCAAAATACTCATATAACTTTAATTCAAATTCAAAATGCAACCAAAATGTTAAAATGTTAATGCAAGTTATGACTTGCATTAAGTCAAAAATTGGCAATACAATAAGAGTGCTTAATTGGTTCATGGTTATTTGAGGAAAGCAATATTCAATTACAGTAAAAACTATCTATGTACAGGCATTAACATTGAGTTATGTCACTTCTATCATTTTCATAATGAAATTCAAAATCATTAGAATTTATAAGCTTTTGTGACTATAAAAGAATGATCAATAAAAATTTCTAAAATGAAAGCTAAGTTAAAGGCTATGAGATAAGTATCCAAGGAAGAATTACCCTTTCCTTGGATTCTCAAGGAGTTATACTTACTTAACAAATGGAGACCCCATTACATATATATTTTTACATTACATGTATATTTAGGTCCATATATTTCCCCTTGGAGTCATATCTTATACATTTATCCATATATATGCTCCCCTTGGGTGATAACAAATGTTGAAGAGTATGATTTACTTTTATCACTAACTTGTATGCTCATTATTTAACAACAGAAGCACAATGTCTTATTAGCAAAAACATGTTTCATGAAACTTGATTTCCTTTTTTGAGACTATTAAATTTGTTTGAACACACTTCTATCCTAAATAAACATGATTTTAAAAACTAAAATAGATAAAAACAAAATATCTTAGTTTTTATTTTTGAAAATTTTCATTATTAAATATTTTTTTTTACCAAAATACATATTAAAATTTAAATGAATTATGTTATCCCTAAAGTTTTCCTACTAAGGGGAAACCGTTATTGCAATAGTTTTTAGTAAGTTAAGATTGCAATAGTTTTTAGTAAGTTAAGATTGGTTTAAAGTTGGGCTTAAGTATCAAGTTATTTCTTAATCAAACTAATTCATTTTGACACATTAGAGAAAGGAAGACAAAATAGATGAAAAAGAAACTACAAGTTAACAATTTGTTTACTTGCAAAGAATAATTCTAGTTTCCAAATAAAGACATGAAATAATTAGTTGAAGGCAATTCATGAAACATGATAGCACCAATGCTTTGGAAAAATATCAAATGCATTCAAATAAGAAAGATAGAAATAAAGACATGGACGAAAAATAGTCTAACCATAAGAATGTTTGTTCATTGAGTGCAAAAATGTTGCATGCTTCCATCTTTACAATTATGGTCTATACTTTTCCTTCAAAAGAGCCTAAAAATTGAATGCTAACTTCCTTCCAAGAGGAGGGACCCCCTTTTTGTTCATCATTCATTCTTCTTTTTATAAAATTACAAAGTTTAATTCCAAATAACCAATTGAAACTAAGATTCTAAATAAATGAATCTAATCCCATTTTGTAGCACAAAATCAGGATCGAGGTCGAATTGATGAGGTGGCAACTCTATTGACTATAGAATCTAGAAAAAATTGGAAAAATAAAAAAATATGGAATAACATCCCTAACGTTCCACCTATACCTCCTACATGGTTTACTTTTTCAGGAAATGGTCCATGTGTTAGATAAATGAGAACATTCTTCAAGTGGGTTTCTAATGGGTTTTCCAAATGCCTCACCATTTGCTCAGAAAACGTGTGCAAAGTTGACTTCAAAAACATTCACATACAAGAGATTATGTATTTTTTCGATATTTTCTTCGATTCTGAGAAAATGTTTTGATGTTTAAGCCTTTCCTTGCATTTTGTCAAGCTCTTCAATATCTTTAGATTGGACCGAACCTTAGTATCCTCTTCTTCTATTAGTCCATGTGGAGGAGATACTTCAAATCTGGTATCTCAAGTATCAAAGAATTGATACTTTGTTTCTTCCTTACATGAATATTTTTCTTTGGACCTTTAATTGCATAAACAATTTTCTTTATTTTTGCAGTCTTCTTCATAGGAATGTATTTAAGTGTCCTCTTCATTGTTACATCCTTCCTTGGACCCCGTGGAAGAGTTTATCTATGAACCTCCAACTGGGATTTGGTCTTTGTAGTCCATAATATCGATCTTGCATGCAAAATGAATCTTCAAATGCTTTGTATTTTATTATGAGTAGATTGAAACAACAACGTTGCCAAAATCATTGTCTTCTTGTAGATGATGTCAATTTTAGTGTCTCTTCCTACTTAAAGATGACCTTTGTTTTTCTTGACCTAGTCTCTCTTGCTACAGGGGAAACTTTCTCCTGCAATTTTTTCATACCCATCGATATGCTCCATACTTCCCTCGAATCCCTAGTTTTCTTCATAGGAAATGTTTTCTGTGTATTTCTCCCTGGTTCTAAATGAAGAAGCTGACCACCTTTCTTGGGTGACGTATTCTTTATCAACTGTTTTCTTTTATGTGCAAATTAAGGTTTCACTCATGTTCAAACAAGATTACTAGAAAACCTATATAAATGATTAACACAACAAAATCGTGCTATCGCTCTCATATGTCATTTCACAATATAACATAAAATATTTGAATTTTCACCAAATGATATATGAATGGTTTAGATCATAATTCGATAGTTAAATCCGTTGGAAGTACAAACATATTTAGCTCATTCTTTCTTAATGATAATACGATCACCATTCAACATGATAACATGACATATGAAATGATAATAGGAAACAACCATTTATGCGGTCATGATCTCTCCAAATCTTCAAAGCACCTTTAATAATGATGTTTTTTGTGTACTACAAGAATGACATCATTTTTTCAGTGAACACACTTATCCTTCAAAAATTTTAAAGAAAAACCTTTAATTTGAAAATGTGAAACAAACTATTTTTAATGTGACACATTTTAACGCATGCAATGACTTCTAAACATACTTATAAAAAGCAAATGAAACTAATTTCAAGTAAAAATAATCACACTAAAATAAACAAATACAAATAAAGTGTAAAGAAAATGAAAAATATTTAAACATAAAAAAAGGTTTAAGAATGAGTAGACTAAGTTTAGCAGCATAAGGAAGTTATGCATGTTTAAGTAACACCTTATATAATATTTATTAACCATAACATTATAAAGAAAAAAAGATATTATAAAATTAAATTTTGAATTAAAATGAAATGAAATTGAAAATAGTTACAATCATGATAATAAATATAATGATTATTATCCTATGGACCTCTACCTACATACACAATAAGAAATTCGTTTATATACCATATGTAACAACCTTCCTAGCTAAGGACAACTACCCTGACAACAGGTGTAATTTTTTTTTTTGTTGTTTGAAGTGTGTGCGCGCGTGTAGAAGAACAACTCCCTCGACCCTACATCACCACTTGAACCAACAAGACGCAACTAAGACGAACATAGTCAAGACGACACGACCAATCATAGTGACAACCAGAATTAAACGCCCCTGGACATAAGGTGTGCGACTAGCAACTTGTATGCAGAAAAGACACCAGGGGTTAGGCACAGTATTGTCACAAAGTGA
>SNQJ01S0021668.1:203163-218651 GCA_010110895.2 Picea sitchensis | reverse complement strand
GACACATTTTAACGCATGCAATGACTTCTAAACATACTTATAAAAAGCAAATGAAACTAATTTCAAGTAAAAATAATCACACTAAAATAAACAAATACAAATAAAGTGTAAAGAAAATGAAAAATATTTAAACATAAAAAAAGTTTAAAAATGAATAGACTAAGTTTAGCAGCATAAGGAAGTTATGCACGTTTAAGTAACACCTTATATAATATTTATTAACCATAACATTATAAAGAAAAAAAGATATTATAAAATTAAATTTCGAATTAAAATGAAATGAAATTGAAAATAGTTACAATCATGATAATAAATATAATGATTATTATCCTATGTNTATAAAGAAAAAAAGATATTATAAAATTAAATTTCGAATTAAAATGAAATGAAATTGAAAATAGTTACAATCATGATAATAAATATAATGATTATTATCCTATGGACCTCTACCTACATACACAATAAGAAAGTCGTTTATAATATTTACTTTCTTATATATAAGAAGTGTGCAAATGAAACATTCTTATGAAATACAATGCAATTGTCTTTCTTCAAGTGATTATGGTGTTTTAAATAACATGTATACATAAGAATCGGGGATTATTTAAGAATTGTTTTAAATAACATGTATACATAAGACAGAAGAATTTCCCCCGTGGGATTAGTAGCCTCTCACATGGAGACTCTAAACATAGACTCCTCTAAAAGACAGAACGAGGACCCTTGGGACCACCCAGATATCATTACCTCTATCGATGAGATGATCAACAACCACTACCGTAAAGAAAATTGCACTCCAGTCTCACGGATCCCCGCTTCTGGCGCTCTTCCCCATACTTATGTTCCGGGAGACCCACTACTGAAGCCTTTCTCTGAGTTAGACCCCCCTCAGCAGTCTTCTTACACTAGGAATTGTGGGATCCACCATAAGACCAGCTTCCCCTCCAACAAACCTCATCCCAACACCACTCTAAAAAAGCCACAGAGGGTCTGGAAACCAAAAAAATCACACCCAAAACTTGTGCTGGGCATGGATGTAGGACTTTCTGAGGCCTGCAACCTCGCACTCTGTGCCCTGGTTGGTAGACTTGCTTACAAGGAAAAATGCAACCTACGCTTGGATGACTGGATCACAGACTCCTAGAAGCCTCTTATAGGATATCTCCCTAAGGTACTACACCTCCAACATGGGTGGATTGGCTTCATTTTTCAGACGCCTGAGGACTCATTCCACGTTCTAGAAAAGTTCTGGGCGGTTGGCGGTGGAAGTCTCATGCTCAAGAGATGGAGACTCAACTTTAATCCGTCCACTGAACATTTCTCATAAAAGCATCTCTCGGTCCTTTTACCAGGCCTCCCACTACAACTCTGGAACCATCAGGCCCTCGAGCTCATCGGCTCCTCTTTAGGGCATTTTTTATCAGTGGACACACCCTCTCTCGCTTCGTCTGATAGAAAAATGGCTAAGATAATGGTAGAAATGGATATTCATGCAGGACTCCTGGAGGTTCTGAATATTGACTGGAGAGGCATCCACTTCGCTCAAAGACTCGACTATCTAGGGATCCCGTTCCGATGCTCGTTTTGCCGCAGAACCGGCCACCTGAGATGGGACTGCTCCAAGCACACTTCCACTGAACCAAAGGTTGATTCATCAAAGGAGGTCGGATTCAATGGCTACGATACACAGCCGGAAGATTTTGCAGAAGAGTCTCCACCTCAACATCAAGCTATGAGCCCTGATTTACAAGCCGACACACTGGTAAGTAAGATCAAGCTTTTATGTCCTTCGCTTTACAACACCCTCTCTGCCTAGGAGAGACTCAAGATAAATTCACAAGATTCAAACTCCCATCAACCAGACTCCACTGAAAACTCCACAGACTTTCCACTATCGTCCCCTATTCCTGCTCGCCTAGACGCCCTAGCATCCCCTAACCCGCCACTAGAACCGCCTGGACTTCTTTCAAGGCTTCTAGCCCACCCATCCCCCCCCNTATCAGCCTTCCTCACTCAGCGACCCCACTATTTCAAAGCCTCCTACTGATTGTGCTCTCCCAAATGATGATCCCACCCCTCCCCCTGGCTACACTAAACAACCATATTCGGCTCGGGATCTAGACCAACTTCTTCTTAATAAATCACCTGCACCCCCTCTACCCTTTGACTCTCTCCCTATTCTGATGTATCTTGATAAACAACTCATTCCATCCTCGGCCAACATTGGCACCATACCCTCAACATCGGGAGTAACTGTGAAAGCTGCGACAACCCCCTCTTGTTCCAGAGGCTTGGGCTCAGATATTTCGCCACTCAAAACGCGCAGTGTGAGGAAAAAAACAACTACAGAGGCTTCAAGCTCAGCCTCTCTTTCTACTGATCAAACTACTCGGTCACTTAGAGGATTAAAATTCCAAGCTCGGGAAAAATCATGATTCTTATCTCCCTCAACATTAGAGGTGTTGGAGTTCTCCTCAAACTAGCCTCCTTGAGACGCCTCCTGGATAAACACAGACCGACGGTTATTTTCCTATAAGAAACGCTGGTGGACGTTGAAGTTGCCAGGAACTTATTTTTCTCTCTCCGACCAAACTGGATGGCTTGTGCGGCCAGCTCTATCGGAACCTCAAGTGGACTCCTAGCGGCCTCGGATCCGTTCTACTTTGACTTTACCCCGATGCTTAGTCCGGGTGGAATTCTTTTATCCGGTAGTTATTTAGAGCTTAACACCTCCCTGACCCTGCTCAACACTTATGGACCCTATCTGGAACGCAGACTTTTTTGGGAGAAGCTAGACCGCCTTGGCCTCCTAGCCTTAAAAGATATTATTATAGCTAGTGATCTGAACCTCACGCTCAGCTCTAAGGAGATATGGGGCGACAAGGCAAAGACTGATCCTCTAGCAACTTTTTTCACTACTCTCTTCACTAAAAACGCTCTAGTGGATCTGGAGCCGGCAGAACTACTACCCACTTGGCGTAATGGGAGAGAGGGCTCCTCTAGTATTGAAAAACGCCTTGACCGATTCTTAATTTCAGAAGATTTGCTTAACCCATCACACTTGGCTCGGGCCTAGATTGACCTACCTTACCTTTCCGATCACACCCCCATCTGTTTACAACTTGGAAAAGGTATTTTGGGATCGAGTTATCCCTTCAAATTCAACTCGTCTTGGTTGTTGGAGCCAGCCTTCGATCAGATAGTCAGATCAGTTTGGTCTAATCCATCCCACACGCTTCCTGGAGATGCTCAGGGCAACTTGGTGAGGAAACTTAAATGTCTGAAGGCAAATACTATCAGCTGGTTGCAGAGGAAAAAAGAACAAGACACTACTTGTCTAAATAGACTTGAAAAACAATTGTCTTTATTACTCAAACTAAAGGCTCAGATCGACCAGAATTTTGACTTTGAAGCTGATCTTCATCATTTAGAGGCTGAAAGTGTGCACATCCTCCAGGTAGAAGAGGATAGATGGTGGCTGAAAAGTAGAGCGATTTGGCTCTCTAGTGGGGACAACAACACCCGATTCTTCCACCGCTTTGCCAGCCACCGCAGAAATAAAAAGTTCATTTGGGATTTGGAGATTGAGGATGGAAGCTTGTTACACAGGTCTAAAGACATAAAACAAGCGGTGCACAAACATTTCCAGTCCTTCTACCAAGAAGATTTGCAAATCTCACTACAGGATCAGGTTGAAATTGCACAACTTTTCCCAGAGATGGTCACCGTTGAGGAAGCGACAGCACTGGACGCCCCCTGCACAAAAGAGGAAATCTACCAGGTATTAAAAGGCTTTAAAAAGGAAAAAAGTCTCGGTCCCGATGGATGGACCGTGGAACTCTACCTCCATTTTTTCGACATAATGGGACAAGATCTGCTAGAGGCTATCGATGATTCGAGGATTAGTGGTCTAGTTAACAAGCAATTAAACAACACTTTTATATTCCCGATTCCTAAGAAAAATCACCCCCGCTAGTTCTCGGATTACAGACCAATCTCGCTCTGTAATCTCAGCTACAAAATAATAACAAAAATCATTGCTAATAGAATTCGCCCTCTTCTCTCGTGGGCTCTGGCAGAGGAGCAGCTTGGTTTCCTCAAGGGAAGGAAAATTCTAGACGCTATAGGCACTGCTCAGGAGTGTTTACATAGCATTAAAACAAAAAAATTGCCCGCCATCCTCCTAAAATTGGATCTCAAATAGGCCTTCGACTGCATAAATTGGAATTTCTTAAAGCTCATCCTTCTCAAATCTGGTTTCAGGGCTGCCATTACAAATTGGATAATGGGCTCAATTACCACAGCCACCCTGGTAGTTTTAATCAATGGCGTGGCTTCCAAGGCCTTCCACATCGAAAGAGGGCTCCGACAGGGCTGTCCCCTCTCTCCCCTCTTCATTCTGGTTTTAGAAAGCCTCAGCATCCTGTTAAAAAGAAGTCAGTTAGCCGACAAACTCACGGGAATCAAAGCTTCCACACTGACCAAAATTCTGCATCTACTCTTCGTATATGACATGATTATTATGACTTCGGCCTCCTTGGCTGAATGGACAGAAATTTTTAATGTGCTAAACTCGTTCTGCTTTGTTTCAGGTCTAAAAAATAATTATGAGAAATCTATCTTCTTGGCCACAGGCGTGAGGGACGCTTTCTTGTTGGAGCTAAAATCACTTTTTGGCTTTGACTTTCGAGATATGGCAGCTGTCTTCAACTACCTTGGTTACTACATCAAACCCTCTAGCTACAAAGCAAAGGACTGGAGTTGGCTATTTGAGAAGTTTGAGCGTAGAATTCAACTCTGGTGTAATAGATGTCTATCCATGGGAGGCAGATACATTTTGATCAAGGAAGTTCTGGAAAGCCTTCCGGTGTACTGGATGGCTCTGGCACACATCCCACACTCCCTGCTAAAGAAGCTCTTCCAGCTGATTTTTACCTTCCTATGGAATGGCAGCAAACAAAGCAAAGGACTCCATCTCCGTGGGTGGGAAACCCTCTCAAATCCAAAAGCTTTAGGTGGTTGGGGCCTGAGGAACTTGCACCTCACCTACCTTGCACTCTCGGCAAATACGCTCTGGTGAACTTTGATGACACCAGACATTTGGAACAAGCTCATAAAAGATAAATATATCTCTCATTTGTCGGTCCATACCTGGCTCAGATTAGCCTCCTTTTCTCCCCGAGGGGGCTCACAAATATGGAAGCATTTACTAAAATCGATCTCGATGCTACTTCATTGGATTGTGTGGATGCCTTGCTCTGGATCTGCTATTGAAATTGGCAGAGACGCTATCCTTGACATGGGCAAGAAGGCCCTGCTCTCTACCCAACTAGTAGAACGTCTACATAATCTAGGCCTATTTTATGTGTATCAAATAAAAGACACTCACCGAAGCAACACACTTGGCGATTTTTGGGTTTCTAGTTCCTCGCTGAATCTAGACAACGAACTCACAGCCAAATGGAACAGTTACACTCATCATCTTATTGAAGCCGGCATCCGCCTACAGGATAGACCTGACACACTAATGCGATAAATTTGGCTACATTTTTGTTCGAAACATCTACAAAGCTTTGACAGAAGCTTCCTGGCACACTCGCGATAGGACTTGATGCACTCGGCTGTGGAAGTGGAACTGTCCCCTCAAACTCAAATTATTCACTTGGCTTTTGACGAAGAACAAAATCCTTGTCTGAGGTATTCTACAAAGACGTGGCTGGTCAGGACCAAATCAATGTATTTTATGCAAGGAGGACAACGAAACTTCACACCATCTCTTCGTGCGTTGCCTTTTTTTCCAGCAAGTTTGGCATGAGGTCACAACTTCTCTAAAACTTTCTGAACAATGGCTTGGACGCTCGACGTTCTCCTGCTTCAGCTCTTGTTGCTCAAAACACCAGATCTACCCATCGCTGCGAGCCACTGTCTAGCCACTGTCTACTGGAACGTCTTGCTAGCAAGAAATGCCGCCATCTTTGATGATAAACCCCCTTCGATTTACTTGGTGACAACCTGATTCTTAGTGCAGTTGCCCAACCTTCTCCCATCACTGCTCAGGCAAAACGCAGATCTCTTACAACTCTTCCTTTTGATAAAGCAATGGGGGGCCACATCTTCATCAACGACCACACTTCTTACAGATGGACTCTGAATGGCGGACAAGGCACCAACACCAAGGCCGAACTACTGGGGGCATGGGCTTCCCTTATCCTGGCTCAAAGGCTAAACATCGATGAGATGATACTCCTCGGAGACTCAAAAGTCATTATCGACTGGATAAATGACAAGGCTGACCTACGATCAGCAGCTCTGGAATGCTGGAAAGAGAGAACTATCGAAGCCACAAGACTGTTCAAGAGCCTCTCTGCCTCCCATATATACAGAGAAGAGAACGCTATTGCGGACCATCTATCAAAATTGGCTTTATCCCGTCCTCTCGGTTTCTTGACTTTCTCCAGATGGGAGGATGGCAACAAGGGTCCACCAACCTTACTCAAAATCTGAAGTGGAAGCCTTTCTGGATATCAGATCTATTGGCAACAGAAATCATTGATCTGCAACAGGCTTAGTCCATTCGGCGACTTCCCAGGGACGGATTACAATCTGACTGGTTTTCTGATTTTGTAAAATTCCCAGATTTGTCCATTTGGTGATCCTACTGTTTTGTGAACTGGCCGCTGATACGCAAACAGGCCTCTGTTCTTGTTTATTGACGCTGCTGTGTAAATTTTTATATTCTGTTTGAATATATGGAGTAACTTTTCCGTGGAAAAAAAATAATCGGTCATGGTTTAAATGGAGTATATCGATAGACTAAGTGTTTTTTTTAAATAATCTCTATAGGTTTTCTATACACGTACTTGAGTTGGGTAGTTTCCGGTTTACACAAGGATTGTACTCTGCATTGAATCACGCCACTAATAAAAAAAAATGTGTTTGTATAGGATATATCCGTTTGATTCAAGATTCATTTTTAAACAAAGTGGACTTCCCGTTTAGCGTAGAGATGACGTTTAGTCGTTTTAAAATATTTTTTATTAATTAAACTATGTTCTTTTAATATCATAGTTTAAATTGGAATATACTCTATAAATTAAGCACCACAGGATGTCATTATGTCACTAGTGTCGTTCTATTTATGTCGTTCATGGTTAAAGTTGGAATATAACTACAAAACAGGATTTCATTATGTCATCAGTGTCGTTCTAATTATGTCCTCTTGCTTCAATCTAGATAGACCAGCTCTCATTCCAATGAGTTAACTATAGCTGTAAAATATTTATTTAATGTAGCAAGTAAGTCTGTGTGTATGCGAAGCAGGTGTAGGCCACTCATGTATAGCTCTAATTTTGCATTGGTAAACCTGCACATTGTGAGAATAAAATAATCCGAAGGAATGGAATTTTTCATAGCATGGTTGATTTGGGAAGGAATGGAATTTGCTGAAGCAGTTGATAGGGAATGTGACAAGAAAAGCATATTGGTAGGACCAAGTTATGTTGCCACTTGTGGGAATTGGGATATAAATTCATTAAAGTCTACGAGTGACATCACCATTTTGACATGGCACTACGCAAGTTGGCAACTTGTTTGACATAGACCGGCCCTATCCATATCATAGAGCAACTCATGATTTTTTGCAGAGGATCGAACCAGGCTTTTACCCTAACTTTAGTTTCTACAGTTTAGAACATGAAAGACAATCCTGTGTAGTTAACGTATATATGGTAGAAGGCCGAATTGTTGAATGAACGTATAGATGTTTGAAGGTCGTAAATTTTGAAGTTTTACAAATATATTTTGAGGATCAATGGACGAATTTGATGGTGATCCATTAGAACGGATTTGCAATGATTTATTTGCCAAAGTGTTGTCACTGCTGGATGCTGCAAGTCTCGCGAGGAGTGTTTCAGTCTCCAGAAAGTGGAAATTTGTTGCTGAATCCCACGTTCTGTGGGAAAATCATTGCCTAAAGCTATGGAAAGACAAATGTATAGTGAGAACCAGATCTCTGCATGAAATTAAATCGAGCATTCGAGCTTACTGTCTCTCTCTTGAAGAAGGCCGCCGGGTAAGTTATTTGCAGTACGAGTAAGTCATTATTCTAATAACTACTCTCCCATTTATTTAAAACCCTAATTTGCTAAATAGCTGTAACGGTAATTATAAGTAACCCTAGAGACTAATAAATGATTGAGACGTTTAATGTGTTCTCTGCGAATTAATTAAATTCTAATCATAAATTGTTGAATGAACGTATAGATGTTTGAAGGTCGTAAATTTTGGAAGTTTTACAATTATATTTTGAGGATCAATGGACGAATTTGATGGTGATCCATTAGAACGGATTTGCAATGATTTATTTGCCAAAGTGTTGTCACTGCTGGATGCTGCAAGTCTCGCGAGGAGTGTTTCAGTCTCCAGAAAGTGGAAATTTGTTGCTGAATCCCACGTTCTGTGGGAAAATCATTGCCTAAAGCTATGGAAAGACAAATGTATAGTGAGAACCAGATCTCTGCATGAAATTAAATCGAGCATTCGAGCTTACTGTCTCTCTCTTGAAGAAGGCCGCCGGGTAAGTTATTTGCAGTACGAGTAAGTCATTATTCTAATAACTACTCTCCCATTTATTTAAAACCCTAATTTGCTAAATAGCTGTAACGGTAATTATAAGTAACCCTAGAGACTAATAAATGATTGAGACGTTTAATGTGTTCTCTGCGAATTAATTAAATTCTAATCATATTGCAGTGTTATGGGACTGTAATTGCAGACAAGAATCACGATAGATGATCTGTGCTCATACTAGTGGAATTTCTGGTACAAAATGGTAAGCCGATATGGAAAAGACATTATATTTAATTTGTAGATCGAAAAAATATTTGTATAGGTACCGTGGACAGCTGCGGACACAAAATTTCTATAATATAGATAATGTGTATATGAGGAATTTTGAAGTGGCAGGTTTTAATATAGATAATGTGTATATTAGGAATTTTCAAGTGGCAGGTTTCTATCCAAAATCTTGGATATTTGCAAGGTTTTTATCCAGAATTTATCATTTCAAAGTTCTCAGCAACTGTCAGAAGGACCCTAGGACACTTGTCAGGGATGTTTAGCACTATCCATAAAGTTTTCCAGTCTCATGGACAAAGCTGAGGACGCCAAGATTCTACTCTTTTGGTACCGAAAGCGTGCATAAGATTTTTTGGTTCCTCGTGCGGGTGCAAGCAAAGAAGGAAAATGATATAATTCTTGAAATGCATATTGCAGGAAGCGGGGAACTACTGGGTGAACTGTGATCCATATTGGCGCGGACTTCTTCCGATGAAGAGGTACTTCCACAGGGACGGCTATGTCTCTGCAGATCCAGATGACCCACTGTGGGGAGGTCACGAATGCCGCTGGAATTTCACAAAGATGCCTGCCCCTCAAGTACATGAAAAGCATGAAGAGAAGTCCTTAACTACGGTCTGTGTACGAATAAACCAGTGGCCTCCTTTGAAAGTCTCACGTACTTCATGTTGGGGATGGAGAATGGAAAACTTCATGGTTGCTTACGAGACATCGCATCCCAATGAAAGTTGTCTAGCATGAGCGACTGTTGGTGGCAATTGAATGTACCCTAATTTAAAGGACTGGCTCCAACAAATTATGGAGACGGACAAAGTTATTTTTATCATTTTATATGATATTTATGATGGTTTTAATGTTCTTGGTATAGTTGTTGCAGCAACTTCAGTGAGCTAACTCGTATGTCGCATACAAAATTAAAGGAAAAATACCCATGCATCTAAAGAAAAAGAATCTGTTACATTTCTCTTGGGGATCTGTTACATGTCCCTTTACTTAAAAATACTTAACATAGCGAAATAGTAACAGCCAAATGAGCCAAATAGCTAACAGCCACATGACCCATGAGCCAAATACTTTAAATAGATAACAGCCACCTAAGCCAAATATTTATTAAATAGCTAACAACCACATGAGCCAAATATTTATTAAATAGCTAACAACCACATGAGGCAAATACTTAAAATAGCTAAAAGTTGCATGAGAGATTTTACTGCGCATGAAGTTGTCATAGGGGAGAGGGATCATGCTCTAACCTCCCATCAAGATCGGGAAGCACATAAGAGAGGGAGGTAGATATGTGGGGCTTGTTGGT
The DNA here is from genome assembly GCA_010110895.2 of Picea sitchensis. NCBI lineage: Eukaryota > Viridiplantae > Streptophyta > Pinopsida > Pinales > Pinaceae > Picea > Picea sitchensis. The sequence continues at coordinate 208,483 of SNQJ01S0021668.1, read as the reverse complement.
GTTTCAAAATAAATACTCTAGGGATGCTCTCAAGTTTTTTATATTGGTTTTTCATTTCCTATCATAGTGTGGAGGGTGGGAAGCACATAACACACGGAGTAGATACGTGGGGTTTGTCGGTGTTTGAAAATAAATACTATAGGGATGCTCTTAAGTTTTCTCATTTTTTATCATAGTGTGGAGGGTGGAAATCTAAGTGTTAAGTGTCAATTTTGAATGATTTATAAGGATAAGGGTGAGGAGATTCTTGAGATATTTATATTGTTTTCTTATTTTTTATTACACGATGAAAACTTATTTCTTATTATAAGATGGAAACTTATTTCTTATCATAGGATCTGAATGAATTATAAAGGTAAGGATGAGGAGATTCTTCAGTGATTTATATTGGTTTCTCATTTCATATTAGAGATGAAAACTCATTTCCTATCATAGGATTTGAATGAATTATAAGGGTAAGGGTGAGGAAATTTTTGAGTTATTTATATTGGTTTCTCATTTCCTATTACATGATGAAAACTCATTTATTATCATAAGATGAAAATTGAGTGTTAAGTGTGAGTGGTGTTTGAGTGGAGGGGATTCTTGAGTTATTTATATTTGTTTCTTATTTTCTATCATAAGATGGAAATTCACTATTAAGTGCGAGTGATGTTTGAGTGAAGTATAAGGGTATATGAAAGAGGTGTTTTGTGATAAGTAGGTAACAATTCACCAAAATCATATATTCATCCATCGCTTATTATGTAGAGATACGGAAGGAAGTGCATACATATGTATGATTTTAAGTTTAGTGGTGAAGTTCACTTGGACCTTGCTAAAATAATCGGAAGAGAAATTATTGTGAAATTGGATGTTGGGGATCATTAAGTTGATTAGCCATTACAAATTATGAAATCTAAAACTAGTTAGATACAAAATTTGATGTAACTTGTGAGTTGTATTAGATGAAATCCTATCAAAAATTTAATGTCATTTATAGCATGTAATAGACCAAGTATTCTCCATGCAATAAGGATTATTGAATTGGTTTACGGTTATTATGAAGAAGCAATATTCAATTACAATAAAGAGGATATTTATGTATCCATAAGGTACAAAGTATATACATGCTTACCATCATTGTCATGATGCATTGAATACACATTAATATTTTTTAGCATTGTTGATTAGTTAGCAAACATCAATAGTTGGGAAATCCAATAATTAGGTTTACACATTTTTTTTTAATGGTGGAGTTATTTTTATGTTAGTAAGAAACAATCATATTTAGTTTTGTGAAGTTAGTAAAAGGCTACAACACACGCATATAAGGAAGCATTATGGTTTCATTGGATGATTAAGGAGTTAGATACCACACCAACATGTAAGAAATAATTATGGTTTCATTGGATGATTAAGGAGTTATATCTATCTCGATATGGAGTTATGAATAATTGTAAGTATCATAAAAGGCTGAAGCATGTCAACATTTAGTATCATTCTAACAAAACAAATAGTGGATTGGAGGAAAGAACTAAGATCTTATGATACTAAATTTGCATCAACAAGTGTTCTGAATACATATCAGATTCATAATAGTTGTTTAAATTTCTAAAATTTCCTTATCTAAAAAATAACTTATAATTTCTTTCTATCCAAATGTTCCAAAACATTGAGTTGTTTTGCATACCTAAATATCAATGTATTTTCCCCTACAACTCACATATTTATCTATAATTCATATCCTTATTGACTAGAAAGATTCAATTGCGTATTAATTTTTTTTATATATGTATTTCTCCCCTTTTTCTTTTCCCCTAGGATAGTTCTTCTTTTTCTTTTCCTTTTCCCCTAGGACTACTTAGTTCCACATGTGATTTGATTTCTTTAGGATAATCCCTTTTGATGCATATTGAAGTGTTCCATCCCTAACTCTTTATCATCTAAATTTGGTCAAATTGAGATAAAGTTTTCTCTTTTCTTCATTTTTTTTATTACGTTTATTTTTTTATGCTTCTTTTCTTGTATATTCTTTTTTTGTCTTGCAATCTCTATCCCTCCTCTCATTTTTATTATTACTCATTTATTTTTTATATTTTTCATACTTCTTATTTCAATTAGTTGAAAAATCATTTTTATTTTACCAATAAACATGTACGAATCTCATTTATTTGTATTCATTTGATCTCATTTATGTTTAATATGTTATATTGTTGTGTTTAATTTGTTTTCTTTTATATGTAAGGCTTAGTTTTTTCTTTATACCTAAATATTTGTTATTCCATTACAATATTACAATATGAAAAATACATGATAGAAAGATTTTGTTTGTCCTTTTCTTAAATATGTGTTATATTCATTAAAATATGAAAATTACATGATAGAAAGATTTTTTTTTGTCCTCTTAGTTGTATTATATAGTTGTTATGTCATTGTAATATGCAAAATATTTGATAGAAAGATTTTATTTGTCCTCTTCTTAAATATGTGATATTCGTTCAATATTCTTAGAGTTTTCCTTATTTATATTTGAAAGATTCAATTTTAGAAACTAATTTGAAATTAGTAAACAAAATATCTATGATTCAAATTAAAAATGTTTGAAACATAGAGAAAGGAAAAAAACAACATTTTTTTAATTATGCCCTTAACCTATTAATATTATGATTTATAAAAAGAGGATATAAGTGATTTGTCGAAAGAGAAAAAAATAAGTATTTTACATGCATACATATAATTATTATGTAATTTTTATTTTTACATTTTATATTTAAAACAATACAAATATTATCTCTTCTTATTATATAATTTAATTTATATAATTTAATTTAAAAGAAAAAATAATTACATTTCATTTATGACCCTAAATAATCATGTATAGAGTACAATGTATATATTATATAATCATGTATAGAGTACAATGCATATATTATATATTGTGTATTAATTATAAACAATTTTTATTGTGTAGATGTTTGCATCTTAGATTATTATATTAATGAATTTTCCAATTTTCCAAAATGATTATAAAAACTTAAAACATTGATGATATGATAATTTATTAGCATTTATTCCATTTTTCTTGAATTTCCTTTTTATTGTTAAAGTAGATTATTTTAATTATCTAACTCAATCTAAAGTCATCACTTAATTACTTTAAGGTTATTAGAAGGTATTATGTAGTATTTTATTAGTCTCTGCCGTAGGGAATCGATAAATCGTTGACTTCATATTAGTTTGTCCTTTGACCACAAATATTTCCATATTATCTATTGTTGGAACCAGGGAACTCAAAACATCGATTTTTATATAAAAAAAAGAAACATATTTGTCATGATTTGATTGGACAAGGGATTGGAGGTCTTATTGTCGGCTTCGCTATTCCCAATGTTATATATGTTGGCATATCCAAATTATTTGATCATATATGGTCTTTTTGAGTCATATATTTTCTTATGCATTCATCGAAGGTGGATTAATGCTAGCATTAATTCGAATGTTTGGTTCAACATTTTATGCTAGGAAAATTTATGGCAATGTTTGATATGGTGGCATATCCAAAGTTTAGCTTTTTAATGCATTCTTTGGAGTTTGAATTGTTGTTACATAAAATAGAATTATTTTTTTTGGTTACGTCACAGACTTGCCACTTTGAATTTTTTTTCTTAAATGTTTACAATGCATTTCTGATAGACTTAAATGTTTACCTAGCAGGCTTGGTAGTGTTGAATGGTTACTTAACAGGCTTGTTAGAAGAAATTTTCTTCTATTTTTAAAATTGATATGCTCCAGCGGCATTGCTAGTTCACTGGTCCATGCTTGTTTTTTGCATGTCACTGATTTCTTATTTGCATGTTGTCGTTGTTGTTGCTTGTCTGTTCATGTTGTTGCAATTTGCATGTTTGGGTTTCTGCAATCGCGATTGGAACAACATCGTTCCTGGGGGAGTGGTTGTTTCTTGCTTCTTTCTTCATTGTATGTTGTTCATTGTTGCTTGATTTGAGTTTGCAGGGTTCCAGTCATGCGCCTGCACTTGGGCCTTTTGGTGCTTCTTAGCTGGGTTCTTATTTGGTGCTTGTTCTTGTTTGCCCAGGGTTTGCAATGTTGGGATGTTGCATCTGCAATTAGATCTCTGGTTACATTTGTTTTCACTGCAGTTTTCATAGAATAATATTAAGATAAAATAATAGACTAAAGAATTGCAGGCGATGTAAATTGCATTTGTTACGTGTTGAAGCAGATTTTGTCGGCCTTCAAATATATTTCATAGTTGTGGATTCTTTTTCCATGGATTCTGTGTTACTATGGTTTCATAGCGATGAGAATGCCTTTTGCTGTGTGGGAGATATAATTGTTCTCTCCCTTTTACTTTCCTGTTGTAAACCGCGTTTGACTCTAGTTTATCTCATTTATGTGGTCATTCTGATCGACCGTCATTTAGTTAAATACATAGCGAGTTTTATGGATGCGGCTTCGCGAATAGGCTCTATCGAACTATGTAACATCCCACTCTGGCACACTAAGATAACTTATTCTTTGAGGACACTTGCTCGCAAGTGATCCAGATTATTATCCTATTTAAACTTTTGATTTTGATTATGAGGCGTTATGGGTTGATAACATGTTGTTTTACCGCTTTGACATAGACAAGTGATATTGACTCGATTTTACTAAGTGTGCAGGATTATGGACCTAGAGGATGTCGAGGCATCAATGGAACCCCTTGGACTCTGGATCAAGTCAGGGAGTGTACCATTGTGGTTTGATTGTTTTACTATGATTTTAGTGCTTCTGAGTAGATGATATGATATGGATATATTCTAACATGATTCGATGATGATGCAGGCTAATGATAGCTTGCTGACCAGACTCACATATGCAGTAAAGGGGTCACGTATGACTACCAGAGATGTTGAGGGAGAGGTGTGGACAGCAGCCCTACCACAGCCTACTAGCACTCTAGTCGTGGCTCGAACTATAGGTTAACGATTACCTAGTTCGAGAGGACCCACGATGTCGTGAGGGCAAACTGCGACAGTCGCTCACGATGATTCTAAGGGGCATGCAATAAGGCAGCAGCCTTATTCCTTAGAGGCCCTTAGTCTCCCACAAGTTCACCTGGTGGAGTGTTGACTCCAGGGGTTATCGATGTCTACCAAGTCACTCAAGAGGCAAGTGGCACCCTTGGAGCATGTGGTGCATCCTGAAGGGCACGTCACACAAGGAAAATGAAGAGTGACGAGTGGCACCCTTGGAGCACGTAGTGCGTCCTGAAGGGCACATCGCGCAAGGGAACAAATGAGGCGAGTGGCACCCTTGGAGCACCTAGTGTGTCCTG